>JAPSGF010000012.1:17001361-17209027 GCA_035772895.1 Perdix hodgsoniae | reverse complement strand
GGAAAGGAAAGGAAAGGAAAGGAAAGGAAAGGAAAGGAAAGGAAAGGGTGTTAATCCTTTCTGAAATTCCCTGACATTTCCCTTTGTGACCCTCTGTTTTAGTTAATTCCAGATTGTGAAGGTCACATAAACAAGTTATTTTCAAACACAGAAACACTCAGCTTTATTTCCGTGGCTGAATCCTTGATCATGTACTCTGGGATGAAAAAAGGTAGAGAAAGATCTAATCAGATCTTATCAATTTATGTATTGCAGTCAAATGCCTTGAAACAAATCTCAATTTGCATACAATCTATTCTTCTAGTGTTTTATAAATGCAAATAAAACATCATCATTTGGGAAATAAAAGCAGATCGACAAATACACTCTTGGGAAAGCCAAGTAGTTGTGCTGCCAACTCCTTCTCTATGCCTGAATATATTCGCCTTTCAGACAGACACGGTGGATAGCATTTTTCCAAGCCCATCTAGGAGACATTCATTTAGTTTCAGGATCAGCTGTGGAAAATATAGAGAAGCTTCCAGTAAGATCTAGTAAACAAAATGTGTCTACAGATCTCAACTTATGAAAAAGTACTGCAAACTCAAAGCCTGGGTCTGAAACCACTCTTAATAAGAACCAATCCTTAAGGTATTGCTTTCTGTCTTTGAAATTTTGTTCTAATTTAACAAAATTTGTCCTGGGAAACAAAAAGAACATGTGGATAAGACAGATAAAAGAATATAAAACACAGTATCATATACAAAATATGTGGCAAAGAATTTCTTACTGGCTAGTATCTGATACATCAGACACAGGTGATAAAGCTCTTGCATCCCATAGCCAGATATCATTTTTTGGACACTGCAGAAATGGTATTTATTAATATTACAACTACCATGCACAAGTGTAGCAACAAGTATGTTTTGTCATTTCATGCAATGACTTGCAGGGGATGTCACAACCTATTCCAATTATTTGCACAGCAAGGACAGGAAAGTGGGGAGTTGTTATTGTTTCTGGAATATTTGCGGGATAAAGACAAAACAGGTATTATAGGAGAGCTGACAGCAGCTGACGTCGGTAATTATACAGATATTTTGCTGAGATGCAAAGAGAGAGATGGGTGTAGAGAACATGATCACTCTTGATGTGTCTGCTTCTCAAATCTTTCAAAGGCCAAAATGAAAGTGGAAGTGATCTAAATTGCCCTGCTCTTATCTCTCTGTCCCCAGTGACATTTTGGAGCCCTGTGCTGAACTATGCAGCTTGCCACAAATTGTACCTGGGCACATCTCCACAGCAGAGAGAATGCGAAAAAGCACTTAACATTGACCTATTTGTGCTTCCATTTTAATCAACTGGAAAACACAGGCTGGTCAAAAGAGGATTCATCTGAAAGTCTTACCTGTATGCATTAATGTAAGAAAGAGTTAGATATGAACAGGTAATACTGATAACTCTTAAGGCTCCACTCTCCCAGAAAGACATGACCATCTGCAGTTCTCATTTGGCTTAGCAAAGAGAGAGATTAGGATTGGAGAGAAAGAACAGATACACAGAGTAACAGACTCTTGAGGAAATACATGTGCTAAAACAGGTGTATTGAAGCACATTTCTGTGTGCTACAGAGCGTTTTGTGCCAAAGCTGCTACCTTTACACCAACTAAGAGGGGTACAATGATAATTAAGATGCAAAGTGCATATTTTAAATATGACTGCTTTAATATTTTCAAGAAAAATCCTGACTTGAGTAGCAATCACTTGATTGGTAAGGGATGACTTTATATTTTCAAGATAGGCTTTAAACTTTCTTTGCCACAAACCTCCCCTCCCCCCCTTTCCTTTTCTATGCTGTACAGTATGCAATTTTGGTTTCCTGCTGAATTCACACACAAAAGTGTTTGCTTATATATTTCAAGATCTCAATCAATCATGTTGTCAAAACAGTCTTTTTGTATCATCTACCTACCACCACTTGTCATTAGAGATGTTTAAAGCTCTACTGCTGCAGAGTCTGATTTACACTCTGACATCTCCCACACTGAGCTTATTATAATTGTCTATAAACTGCCCTTTCACAAGCTTTAATTAGGAAATAACAAATGGTTCAGGAGCATGCTGTTAGGCAGTATATTCTTTGTAAATTCAGTATTTCCACTGTACCCTACTGATCACAATGTCACACTATGCAACAATCATGTTGATTTCAAAATTTTTACTTTAACATTTAAATCTCTTCATGACCTTTTCCCTTCTATTCCTCCTTCTCTTCTGCTTTACAGCTTCATGAATTGTTCTACGTGCAATATTTCGGAGCTGAAACAGGAATAAGCTAAAAATAAGTACCGCACAATCAGAAAACGTTTATTTTATTAAAGGCCCACTGGAGAGATGGCTTTCTTGGTTACACACAGCACTCTCTGCATTCTAATATAACGCGATAGCCTTACAATTTTACTGAAGACTTTAATAAAAAGTCTGAGATGAATTATATTGTTCAGTGGCTTGGAGTCACAAATTCTAGAAAGGGTTATATAGTTCAATTAACTAGTCACCACATTGCCAGAGCTTATTTTATACAGCACAATTAACACAGGGAAAATGCATCTATACCAACTGCTGCAGACCACCATATCACATCGACCAAGATGTGAAGTGAGAATCATTCAGATGACAAAATAAAAGAAGTTCTAAAGGTCAAACATGAATGCAAGCTTTTGCGTACTTATCTTTACACCTATTGTTTGCAAAACCTTTTTCCATGTTCATATATATGATGGTTTATTTAGAGAAAAAGATCTGAACTCTATTGATATAAACAGTCCTGCATGAGCCGTTTACTTGAACTTCACAAAAGCGTATTTTAGTATTTATGAGGAATAGTCACAGTCTCGTCCATTTGCAATCAATCACTGCTGTTTTGCAGCAGAACAAAGACTTCTGAACAGATTCATCACTAGAATTGTCTATCTAACAACAATTCTATTCTAAAATCGTGTTTCCACTGCACAGCACTGACTGTAGCAACAAAAGGTTTGAATGAACTCAAGATATTTCTTGAACTTGTTCAGCTGCTCTTTCTCATCTGAGAATGGGTTATTGTTCAGGTATGTAGTCCCCTTCTCTTCAGAGGATAGTCAGAATACTTCAAATCACAGTTAACAATGTTTTGGTACTAAAACCAGCAGAAGAATGTACTCATAGTTCAAGAGTCTGTTCCACAGTATTTCACAATCTCTAGTTACTATTTATTTTGTATGAAGTTTCTGCACAGGTTAAAGTCCAATTAAATACAGTGGCTTGTGCAGTCTAGTTAGCATGGCATCTCCAATGACATCCATATCCATGGACAGGCACATTGCATTCCATTTGGAAAGGAAACTAGAAAGAATTAGGAGTTCTAATATTCCGAGCAGTTGATATTTTGTCAAACTCGGAGTCAGTAAAGGCATAAGAATCAGTGTGCGCATATTCATGGAGAGGTCTAAGAACAGCAAGAAGAACACATGGCAATGAATAACTTTAAAAATTCCATATTGTCTTTTATAGCCATATTCACACAAGGGAGAGAAGTGTATGCGTTACACACAGACAACCTGTTGAGATAAACATGCTGAAGCAGCAGCATGCCTTGTCAACGCCTGACAAGGTGGGATGCTCTTCTGTGTGATAACTGACACCATTTTCCTCAATGAAGATGAAGACATGTCTTGGGGTCTGTTCAAAAGCCTAAAATCTATCTCTGTAATGGGCATTTTGCTGAGTTTATTCTCTGACTTTCATAAAGAAAAAAGAATTAAACCTACATGTAGAATTACCAGCACAATACTTCGTTAAACCCACCATACAGCACTTTCTTCTCTAATATACAAATCTGCATTTGTTTGACACATGAAGATAGATGCATTGTTATAGGAGCAGTGTGCTGGAGAGCACTGTTGATCAAACTAAGGCTAACCTGTTGAAAATCGTATTTCTGCTTTGTTAGCTCCAATCATTCATCAAGTTGCACAGAAATCCAATGAACATCTTTCTCAGAGGGTTGTTCAGGGAACAGAATACATAGCGTGTTTTAAAAACTGATATATTTTGTTTTAATAAAATGTTTTCCTTTGCATACATAGACTGATACATTCTGTCAAAATGTGTTAGATCCCTAGATAACTGCATAACACCAGAGTATTATTTGACACATTTTTGAAGTCTATTTTTACTTATTTTTGTCTATTATTTTATTTATGTTTGGTGCTAGGCTTTATTTTATTTATTCACATTTGTTACTTTCAAAGCTTAGTCCTCGCATTTCATCTGTACATACTGTGTGCTTTCGGCATGCACAGAGGGAAACTGTTGGGACTGGTACATGTAAAACTTATGCTAGCCTCAGCATCCCGCAGGACACAGATCTGAAGCAGTATAATAGAGTTAGGTTGAGACAGGGCCGGGTTCAGCTGTGTGCTGACTTCCAAAGGATGGTAATTTTCCACTTTCGAGGAATGTCTTCATACTGTAAATGTAAAGTACTCATTTCCATTTCTTCTAGATCTGACTCAAACTCTAATTTAATTGTAAGGCCTTTTTTAAACCCTGCTAATGTCTAGTTTATCATGTGATACAACATCTAAATACTCTAATATGCAAAATAAGTATGAGCATCTCAGCAATGAGCTACTGTATATCAAAATTAGAAGTGAAACAATGCAGAAAATATTTATATCCAATAGTTCAAGTTATAAAAATTTTTAAAATTCTAATAAATTACTGATTAGTTACCATTCTTCGCAACTCTATTCAGTATACTGTTCTGCCAGACTGTTTGCCAAGGCAAAAATGCAGTTCAACTCTATTAATTATTTCCCAATTGATCTGAATCTACAGGAGCACCTATATAAAGGCTGCAGGCAGCAAATCACAGAAGCATGGAACATCCCTCCCTTTTGCCACCAGAATAATTTTGTTCTGGTCTGTTTTGGGAAACAGATTCTGACTGTGACCACCATTTTCTAAATATCTTGCTTAATCCTCATTACAGTTCATATTTATATGCATCTTTTCCCCCTTTCCCTTCCCTTCTCCTTTCCCTTCCCTTCTCCTTTCCCTTCTCCCTTCCCCTTCCCTTCCCTTCCCTTCCCTTCCCTTCCCTTCCCTTCCCTCTTTTTTTCCTTATTTAGAAAGATTTCTTGTCGAAGCAGCGACACTTTACAAAGTTTAAGAAGCACAGTTTTGTATCATTTGGATCCTGCTATGTCAGCTTCATATACTACCAATGACCCAGGCCTGAAAACTGCAGCACAACGAGACTATTACATGAAGTACAAGTCAAGTGTAACAAACTCAGATGAGTCTCTAGGAGTGTTCAGATGCATATGCTAGTTAAGCTAGTTTAGATGTCCAGCTCAACCCAAACAGGATACCATTTGCATATTTTTGTAGATCTCTTTATAAGAATATTCCAGCAATTTGTAGTGAGAAAAACCTATTTTTAACATCTAAACAAACAGAAGAATCGGAATAATTTTTTTTTCTCTCTAATTTTCAGCTGCTTCTTCTTACTCGGAATTCATTCTCAATTCTTCAAAATCCTTTTGTTATAGGTGAACAATGATAGCTTGACAATGCAGTTATTTCTGTAATATATTACAATAACAGCACATTTTCCCCATGAATGCATGTATATCCAAAAAGTCCTAAATGAAGTTTCTCTGTGTGATGAAGGTGCACAGATTGAACTATACATCAGCTGCAAGTCTGCTCCTGACAAACGCAAGACAAATGTTCTGGTTTCATAACATACAATAGCTGTCATAGATGTAACGTCTGCACAGAATACTTGAGACATTTACACTACTTTTCACTACTTGAGATGTACTGTTTGTTTATGGTCACGTTTATGTGAAATAGAAGCTTTTGTAGGTAAAGAACTTCCTGCCATTTGGAAACTGTACGTTAGAGAACAGATGCATGAGCCCATTCCCTCTGTGGATGCTTTTAAGTCTATCAAAAACTCTGTCTGCAAATTCAATTTTCTGAAAGATGGTGAAAGTATAATAGCACCAAAATATGATGAAGTCTCTGAAAACAATGACAATTTAATGGATTAAAATAAAGAGAAAGGGGCAAGGATGATATTTTCCTGTGATCTTTGTTTTCTTCCCTTGTTTTCCTATTCTGCTGTGCAGTCACAAGCACAAGTACATACAGTTCTAATTAGAGTTGGAAACCTTCATGGGGAAGAAAAGCTGTGCCAAATGACACCACAGAGCTCCAGATCTGTAAGGCTAAATGCCCTCATGCAGTCATAGTTAGATATGTCTGCAGAGCCTTTGGAGAGAGATGCGAGCTCACTGCTTGTGAGCAGAGAAAAGCCACATAGCAGTGACATTAAACTCAAGTTAATAAGACCTGCTGGGAGGTATTTGCTGCACAGTAAAAGGCAGACGGACTCGCTCTTCCTGGTTCCAGTCTGTTCTGTGTTGACTTTATGAGCATTTTCAAAGAAGCATAGAAATCTTGGTGGGCCACAAAAGGAAATCACACAGTAACTGAACACTGAGAGGCTGTAAGGAGCAGGACCAAAGTCCTAAATGAGTGACAAATAAGCACTGAGAATGAGTGGAAGGTTCTAAAATGTCAGGATGTTGAAAACTAAGTGGATTACAGAGCCCATCAGTTTTGATAAATAGCTCAGTTGAAATAAAGCAGTAATACCCTACTGGATAAAGCACCAGTTGCTCTTCAGCTGAACAAACAGGTCAAGCACATGTCCAGGCAAATATCTGCTCTTCAGCATTAAAGAGAGCATTGCAACTCCATTTCTCCTCCCTGTCAGTTTGCTTTTGGATCCACTCTGACTTGTGTTGTACTTATGAGGATTTAAATAGGATGTATCAGAACTGGAAGGGCTGTTTACATTACTTTATCTCAGTGAGGTAGGTATACCTCATTCACAGCTAGGCTGGGTAGGAGTCACTCCTGAAGGATATTTACATCTTGCACAAGGAACACAATCCTGATGCCATTAATAAAGCAATTATACCAGTTCATTAAATACCAATACATACAAATCCAGAGGAGGACTCACCACTTCTGTAAGTTAGCACTCGTGACCTATTTACCCTGCCAACATTTCTAATCCTTTTATGGCTAATTATCTTTGCTATTTGTCTGTGTTTTCTGTGAATAACACAGCTACAGTGAGTAAGATTTATAGGAGCACATAATATTTTGTATTTATAGCATAACTTCCATCCTGAGATATTTCAGAATCTTAAAGTGAATTATAGACTGGAGAAAGATTATTCATTCTACCCCCATAGTCAACACTGTTCTATGTTGGGATGAACTAACCGTTATTTCAAAGATCACAGCACACCTGGTTTGCAGAAAAAGCTTCCTGATGTGACTGCTAACCTAACTGCAGGCTAATAGCAACGCTCATGGTTTGGGCAGAGAGCTTTCTGTCAAGTCTAACTAAGGAAGTCCAAAATCATCTCTCACAGGCTGCTAAATGCCAGTTGGTAGGGGGCTTTTTGTTTATTTGTTTGCCTTTTGGGTGAGGAAAGACTTTCGCCTACTTGAGCTAGACACAGAACTGTCAACAGCTCCACAATTCCTGTGAAAACCGCAGAGATGTCCAGATCCTGGGAAGTATTTAAAATTAATATTTGAAACCATCTGGTCAAGCAAAATATACTGAAAATTGACAAAACACAACAGGCAGGAGACAGAGGTGTAACTAATTTAATTTTAATGCACACACAGAGGCATGGCTAGGAAAACCAGGAACTTAATTCCTTGGTTTCAAAGTTTCTACCACTCCGTGAGAATAACTACAAACACTACTGCCTAAAAATGCTTTGAGCAAAAGCCTTAATGTTCCAAATGATCCTGCAAATCTCATTTCTGTATGCTTTTTAAGTTGTTTAGTTCTGAATCAGCAGTCTAAAAGTGTGTTTAAACTCTGCAGGTAACCATTTCCCATGGAACAAATAGGGAGGAAATCAGGTTATAGTGAGGGCACCCAGCAGGACTCTTCTACTGTCTACTCAGTGTCAATGTAAACTGATTCCTTTAAGAAAGACACTCAGGGAGAAGTGAACAGATTGTGGGAAACATGTTCTGCATGCAAGAAAGAGCAAAGAGAGAACAGGATACCATGAGATAATTATGCGCAAGAAGAAAAAGAAGAATCAGTCAGGATAGTAACAGAATAACAATATTTCAGGAGGTGAGAGCTGCACAAACCAGGTTGACTTGCAACAGCACAAAGCAGGTAGAAGAGAATAGAAGAGGATTTTCTTGCTTCTGTTTTCACTAGTTCTTTCATACAAAATAACTGTCACACTTTAAGTTTCTGATGGTTTCTTTATCACTGTTCAGGTCGATAAGAAGACCATGTTTGCCAATCATTCAGTTATGAACTTAATAAGAAACATACCTGAGAGAATTATCAATGTTTATGTATTAAAAATATGCAAATATCACAAAAAAACACTTTTAGACTGACCAAAAAATTGACTGTGATAGCTGAAAAAATGAGAAAACTTGCAGCAATAAGCACAGAAAAACACCTAGAAAGAAGCTAAGTAGGCACAATTGCTAAATGTAGGCAGCCTAACAGTTCTCTGCATGTAACCTTTCCTGAGCTATCTGCTGGCCATCAAGAACAGCATCTCCCCAGGTACAGTGTTAATAACATATCATGTCACACACTACAAAAGCATGAGGAGAATGCTATTGGAGATGCTTCACTGATCACAGAATCACAGAACGCCCAGGGTTGGAAGGGACCTCAAGGATCATGAATCTCCAAACGCCCTGCCACATGCAGGGCCACAGTGCAAAATCCAGCTGTTTAAATAGGATTCAAATTGTTCTAACAGTGATCTAGCTAAACAGAACACATTTTAGTTAACAAAAAAAATGTACAGTCTACATTAGTGAGTGGTATGAGATATCATTGCTTTTGACACTGTCTTACTATTTTGAATCCCTGTACTACAGACTTGTTAAAGAAACTTCCAAAGTGATGCACAGCCGAAAGACATAACCCATCAGAAATGCTCCTGCAGCAAACCAGCTTCCTTGAATGCTGCAGAAGCAGCTGGAGGAGAGGGTTCTGCACTCACAAGGACCAAGATTTGAACCACCATGATCTCTGCTGTACCAGTGAACTGAGATCAGCCTAAGGGTAAAGGAAAATTAATCTACACTTCTCTAATTTCAAATCCACTTGATTATTGTGGGTTTGAAATTTCAACTCCTGATATGTTTTACTTTTAGTAAAGACACTATAACTAAAGAAAAGAGGCTGAAAAGATTTATGAGGGAAAAACGTGGTAAAAATGGAGCAGAGAAACAAAGTACTGATAAATAAAACAGGCATTACATATAGGTGTGTGTATATATATAAATCACAGAACACTGCATTTATGAAGTGAATGACCTGGGCCAGTTGTGGACTCTGAATTTCATTTTTTCTTTCCTGCATCTGCACAAGAAAAAGAAACTTTTCAACTGATATATCCTTGAAACAAAAACAAGACTTCCATAACAGGCAAAAATCTAGTTGGAGTAGTTCTTGAATCTTAAAACAGATGACCTCTCCTTGTCCAGTTTAAATAATCAGTACTCCTGTGGCAAGGTCTGAGCTTTTGTTTATCTTCTGCGTATGCTCCCTCCCTTCTAAAATGCCTATGAACACAGCGACAGAATAAAGCCAAATAATGGTTGGAGCTCTGTGCTGTGATACATATCAAGAAAACAAAACCTAATTTTAGACTGTGACAGAGTGAAAGCTGTGATTTTGCTAGTTTGAAGTTTTTGCTTTAGGAAAAGAGGACTGTGGCACAAAGTCTTCATTGGACACAATTCTGAGATTCTGCCACCTAACTCAGGAAGTTAAATACGTCAAGGTATTGTGAGGACAACATGAAATAGAAAAAGAGTGTACTAAAAAGTCAGTAAGGACCGATGGCTGCATAAATGCCACTCTGACCACAGATTCCTGTTAAGTCACACAAATTACAGAGGGCATGCATGCTGCTGAAAAGCTGGGAGTGGATACAGTAAGCACGAGTAGTCTTGATATAAGACGAATTGGAGATTTCTAAATTGGAAAGTTGAGGAGCTAATGAAGTCAGAGTAAACATGAGCACTCTGCATTGCTGAAAAAGTGGTTTACAAAATTAGGGAGCAAATGAAACACTCTGAAGTAGCTAGTGATTATGGAAGTTTGCAGGTGATAAGTATGAAGCTCAGTCACAAAAAGCCAGCAACAGAAGGACCTCCAGTACTGCAGCTACAGGAAAATTTGATTGTGGAAGTGGTATGTATAACAAAGAAACAAAAAAAGTGGTAACCGTGACAATCAGAAAGGTTCTGTAATAGTAATACAGAAGAGGGAGTAATACAGAATAATTTCAAACAGCAATTTGCAGAAGCTGTGATGTGGGTGTGCGAAGGATTTTATAACATGTCTGATAGAGGTACATATTTTTGGTTTTAAAGACCGAGCTAATTAGACATTGAACTGTCATCTAGAAAAAAGGCTAAGCGTCAGCTGTTAAGAAAGAACAGGGCACTCAAGGTGAACATATCACAGGTCTGTGAGTTGCAATAAAAGATAAAAGGTGGATGATGGAAGACTGGCTTAAAATTTTAGGGACAGAAAGCGCATATGAAAATGTCTCCGATGTTCTTGCTGGAAACACGTGGTACTCATATCACTCACAGAGTGTATCTTATTGATGCACTTTTAAAAACAACATGGTACAATAGCTGAGTTTTGATGGAAATATTTTCAAATGTATTCTATCATTAGAAAACATCCACATAAGTCAGAAGGATTTTATCTTGTAAAATGCAGTTGGTTTGCTTTCCTGCTTATTATGACGATTCCCTGGAATAATGATTTCAATAAAATATTCATCAAGACCTTTGGAGCCTCAGTTCCAAAGCAGAAGGGGATATGAATCCTACATAGAAGAGAATTATTCTGGGTAACACTCCATTCCATACATAATAATCATTTCTTTCTAAATAATTTTCACCAGCAAATTACTACTCTTATGGAAATGGAATTGGACATCTTTTTCTTTACAGTCATAAAGGCATATTAGTGGGGAGAGCCTCAGTGGAAACTCAGCACTGTACAAACATCAGAAATAAACACAGACATGAAACAGTTCTCTGCCTTGTGTGATCACTCAATTTACCCCAGCTACTGATCACGCTTCCAGGCAGTGTCATTTTGTGAAGAGTGTCTTCATCATCTCCTACAACCATGTTGCACTAGCTGCTGTAGGGTATACTTCAGCTCTTTTCTCAAGTCCAGAGAAGGGCTCTATTTTTGCTGCTTTTACATCTTTCACTCAGATACTATGGTATTTCATACTATGTGTATTTATTAGAAATATTGGCACTTCTAAAACCTATAAAGATTTTCAGAATATCATAGTAAAATAAATAAATGTTTCAACAAGCTCACTGAGATTGCCTGTATATGTAAAAAAAGTTTCAACATCCTTTTCTAGAGCATCATTTTACTAAGTGTATGTATACATAATTCATTTCATCTAAACACATACTGGTCATTGAAATGCAATTTGACTTTATTTTGAGAGCTTAAGTGGTCTTAGAAGATCTCTTCTTGATACGTTGCTGCCAAAATTACAGACACTAAATTTCACTAAATATAAATAAATACTTCTGTATTTTTTTTTCCTAGGAATATTTAAAAACTATTAACAATTTATTTTTAAGTGACAGATCCATTTTGTAGTGGAATAGGAAAATCCAGGCAGTAAGGGAACTCAGGGTGTGCCTAGCCCAAACTCCTGTCCAAAGGAGGGGTGGCTAATGAGATCATTCTAGACTGCTCAGCATCTAGATTACTCAGCCTCTCCAGATGGAGCTCACACAACACCTCTGAGTGTCCAGCTGTACTGACGGCCCCAGTGGTAAAAAAGATTTTCCTTACATCCAGTCAGAGCCATTGTTCATTGTCTCCGTATTCCAACCAAGCACCACCATGAAGAGATGCAAAGTGTTGGAAGGCTGCTGTTAGGTCCCATCTAGATCTTCCCTTCTGCAGTATCAACAAGCCAACTGCTCTTTGTCTCTGCACAGAACACATGCTCCTGTCCCTGTACCAATGTGGCAGCCCTCTGATGAGTTCAATCAAGGTAATCAATGTTTTTTTTTTGTACTGGAGTGGGGAGAAAACTGGACATATAATCTATATGTGGTCTACCAACTGCTGAATAAGAGGTGGATCAGTATGTAATAACAGAATCATAGAATTATTAATGTTGGAAAAAAATCCTCAAACCCTCTATGATCATCTTGTCCAGCCATAAACCTACTCCCACCATGCCCACTAATCATGTCCCTCAGTGCCACATCTCCAGGATGGTGACTTCACCACTTCCTAGGGCAGTCTGAATATTTGACCACTGTTTCAGAGAATAAATTTTTCCTAATATCCAAACCCGAACCTCCTCAGGCACAACTTGAGGCCATTACCTCTTGTAACATTGTTTGTTACCTGGGAAAAGATACTGTCCTCCACCTTGTGACCACCTCCATTCAGGTAGAGAGAGACATGGTCTTCACTGAACCTGAAATTGTATTTTCAGTAAATGTCTGGTGACTTGAATTTCCCTATGAGAACATGGGCTAGCAACTGCGTGACTTCTGCCAGTCACTTATTGAATGCTTCATCTACCTCTTCATCGTTCTTGGGTGATCTATAACAGACTCCCACAAGGATGTCAGCCTTGTTGGCCTTTCCCCTAATCCTTACCCATAAGGAATCAACCTTATCGGTACCAGCATTGAGCTCTACAACACGGATGCACTCCCTGACACACAGAGTCATCTCATTGCCTCTCCTTCCTTGCCTATCCTTTCTGAAAAGCTTATAGCCATCAGTTGCAGCACCTCAGCCATGAGAGTGATTCTACCATGTTTCACTGATGGCAATTATTTCATAGCTTTTCTGCCACACAACGGCTTCTAGAGCCTCCTATTTATGCCCATGCTGTGCACAGTGGTGTAGAAGCACTTCAGCTGAGACATTGGTCTCACCCCCAGACTCAGCATGCTGCTCATCTCTAGCAAGTGTGGGAACTGGCCATGCTCCTATTCCCACAGCCCAGGTTGCTGCTGGCCATCTTTACAAATAGGATATGCTACCGGTTCATTTTCAACTTGCTGCCAGAAACAACTGTTTCTTCTCAGCAGAGCTGCTTAACTCCCATACACAAAGCTTTGCATCAGTCCTTCGTGGATTTTGTAAGGTTCCTGTCAGCCCATTCCTCAGTCTGTCAGGTATCCCTGAATAGCATTGTGTATTGACCAGTCCCTCAAAACTGGTGTCAGTGAAAAGTTGATGAGAGGGAGGTCTCATAACATACAGATGGTTAAATTGCATATTAGACCCACGCAGAGCTCAAGTAAGAGTCTCACAGTATCTGAAGCAGTGTGCAAAATCTTTCTAAATAGGGTAAAAGCAAGTGAAAATAGAAACCTAAAGACAAGTTAAATATTTTCCTATGAAAGTGTTAGAAATTACAATATGACTATAAAACACAAAGTATACACATTTGGGGTGTGATATTCCTATGCAGTATTTCTAGAGCAACAAACTTGGCGAAACCTGGAAAATGACTAGATGCACAAAATATCAAGCTGCAAAGTCAGTTAAGTGACAGGTAAATTAAAGCACAACAAAACAAGGACACTGATTTAGTTCAAAATTCTATGTGTACAGCAAGAATTATATAAATATATTGGCAGGCAGGCACAGAGAATTCACAGAAAATAGCAAAAACAGCAAAGAATTATGAGATTGTGAGTTGTTATTACAATTCTCTGAGACATTTTTTGATCTTCCTCAGACTATTTATATTAGGGAAATCTCTGATATAAGCACCAGAACTCTGACCACGCATAACTATTAACTATTTGGTTGTGCAATTTTTGGAAACAGTAGTCTGTAATGCAACGAACAGCAGACATTCTGACTTTGAGATGTGTTATCCAGTTTATGGCTCCATGGGTTATGCCTGACCTTCCAGGGCAGGCCTCTGACCCTGAGACATCCTTTTTCCTGAAGACTTCACAAACAGAGGCAGACAGCAGGGTGGTGATATGACTGATTTATTTTCATGGGTCAGAAGTTGCTCCCAACAACCTTCCTTCCTCCAGAACAGGCAGCCATGATAGAAACCCTTGTATGAACCAAGGAACCAAGCTGTGGGTAATGCCACTGCACTGCTATTACACCTGGGGAAAGGGCCGTCATAGAAGACCCTTGGGGTGGCTCCATACTAGGTTATTCCTCCTGCTTTAGGAAGAGAGACTGAAAGAACTAGCGGGACTCTTGGCTTAATAGCTAATGCTATGTTTGTTAGCTGATACCTGAACATAAATTAAAAAATAAAGGGGGAAAATGAAGAGGAAAAAAAGAATAAAAAAGAGGCCAAGCACCTGCAAGATCAAAATTATGATGAATGTAATATTTTTCCTAAAATTATGGAATTAAAGCTTTTTCTACAGAAGTAAACAGGTACACAAAAACACCAAGTCAGAGAATTAAAGAACATCTTGGCTGAAATTAATCCCATACTCAGTGGAGGCAAAATAACATTGTGTTTATTCTCAGACTCAGGTGTGTAACGCTCATTACAAGTGGCTTAACCTACAAGGTATAATCTTACATTGTAATAAACTAGGAATTTCCTCACAATTGTCCCATAGCAGTCAAAGAGGGGAGAGTGAAATTCCCAGCTGAGCATCCGCAATTCCTTAAACAGTGGAAACTATGTCCCTTGTTATAGTCCAAACATCATTTAACTATCGTAACAGCACAGAATATGTGGCAGTTACTGACCAAAATCTCCAATTCAATTCTCTGTAGTGCTAAAATGCCAGGTAGAAACCCAGGGAGAATCTGACTTCTGACAGTACTAAATATGCAGCCCTCCGCCCAGGATCCTAACAATTTTTGAGAGCTTCTGTGAGGAATGACTTGAAGAAGAGTATGAGGAATTTGGTACCTTGAAGAAACAAGCCTACTTTAAAAGGTAAATTCTGTGCACTTTGCATACGCAGAACTCCCTCAGACGGGTTTCAAACGAGTCCTGCTGTTACTGCATTCACACTGCTCTATTCACAGTAAGAAAAAAAGAAATGTAAACATGAAAGATCTTTAGAAAGTGTACTTCCTTGGAGATTTTTCCTCTTTATGTTTCAGCCTCTTGTTCCATTTCCACTAAGCTTGTTTTTTTGTTTTCTTTGCTGAAAGAAGTTTAAGGCTGATTGCTTCAAAGAATGCCAATAATCACATATCACTATCCACAATATCTCACAGGAAGCCCCAGTGTCTGTGACTGCATTGCCTTTGTCAACGTTTTAGATCAGAATAGCATGAAACTGCTGCTTCACAAGTTCACAGAGGTTAGTTCTCTTGTGAGTTTGTATGAAACAGCTAGTAAAAAGTAACTATTATCTGAATCCAAATACACAAAATAACCTTAAGTGGCTACCATTTTACTGGTAGTCTGCAAGCCTTGATTGTGTAATTTACTGAATCCAGCCACTAATGACAACATGAGCTGGAACTGTGAGAGTAGTCCTTTTCAGATCTGTGTGTCTACAAATTGTCTGAAAATTGCAAGCACAGTAGAGGGAGGAAAAATAAACAACTCCTCCTTCCCAAAATAAACAGGCTGTAGTTCTGAGAATCCTGTTCAGAACAATGCTGCTCCACCCAACTGAATAGACTTCCATTCTTGTGTGTGAATCTACCAGGGCATGTTCCAGAGAAATTACAGATGTAGCCCCAGATAAAACAGAGAAAATCACAAAAAGTGTTGGTATTTCTTTTGTGCGCTGTACATCAGTGTTAATATGTGAGATCAAAACCTCAGGAAATACAGTATATAAGTTACTGCACCAGCATACATGGAGAGGCCCAATACTTCCATCCCTGAAAGATCCCAGAATACAGATATTATTTACACCAACTTGGGACATGAAATAAGTTGTTGTTTGCTGGTAGTGGAGATGGTTCCTTTGATAGCAAAGCTGAGTAAAAATGACCTAACAATTAGAGTTAATAATGCCTTGTGAGAACCAAACCAAATGTAAATCAAACAAGTGCAAACAATATGAAGGATCATGCTGAATTTCTTATCAGGAAGTTGTACCTCAAAGTTATGCAGAAGGTGGACTACTGCAAAATTTGTGCATAGGGCTTCATTCACTCTTGCCATGAGATATCCCACTTTCAATGAAAAGTTGCCATGAAACAATAGAATTATGCTGGTTCTACTTGGATCCATGTAAACAAAAATAGTGACAACAACAGATCTGCACAGCAGTGACAACAGCAGATCTGACCTTTCCCCAGTGTAAAGCCAAAAACAAGATGAAAAGCTGCACATGCCATAACTGTCTTTCAAAGCCTTGCCAGATGACACTGGATCCAAAGACTTTAGTCTTAGAAGCTTGGCTGCTATCTCTGGTTACTTCACCTGGCCTAATAGAAGACACTACGTCTTCACGACTGTGCTTTTCTCATGTCCTTACACATCAGTCATGCCAGTACTGCTATGGTCAAGCAACAATCAAAGCACACAGTAAATCCCAATTTAACTTTTCTTGCCCTCACTGCGCACCTGAAAAAAAATACCAACAGCTGGTTGGGCCTGGAGAGGAACTCTTCTTCCACCTAAAGAATCCTTTCAGCAAATTACATGGCTACAACTGTCACAGCAGAAACAGCTGTTACCAACTGAAATCAGGTTGCAAGAGGTTGCAAGATCCTCCTACCTAATGTCAGCCACACATCATTTACAACTCTGCTGCAACATAGAAAATCAAAACAAGATTTGGGATATGTTTTACAAGCCTCTACAGCAGGCAGGTAGTCATCAATTACAGTAAGCCATCATTTATATCATATCCTTTCTGTCAGTTAGGTTTATATTGCTGTTGATTCTGATCCACAGCAGTTACTCTTAGCTACGCACTTGCCTCACAACTCATTACTTCAAATTGTTAGATCACATCGTTGCCAGAAGTAGGAAGAGAGCTTCATGCTGCTGAGTAATGAGGTCTGCACAGTCCAGGGACCATTCTTGTGGCAAAGCCAGTGGGGCCCTGCTGGATCCTTCACTACTGAGCATTGTTGGCTGCCTGATCCCCTCAGGTCACACACAGCCCAATGCATTACAGCTCTGTCATCACTCAGCACCACTTCCTTTGGTGCTTTTAGATCTCAGATTTTCTTTGATTCGCAACAAAGTTAAAAGAACAACAAAAATGGTGCCACAGCAGTTTAAAATCTTACCCTCAACTTTTCCAATTACAAAACATTCAAAGCTAGGGCTGTCTGTATGTGCTTTCAGTACATGCCAATTCCACTTTAAAACAAGATCCATTATATCAACTACTATTTGGGACCACTAGTCTTTCAAACTGATCTCAAAACACTCCCACAATGTGGAACAGGGTCTTGGTTTACCTCATTCCAGTGTAAAAATCTGATAACAAAAATCACAGCATTGATTACCTGCCTCTTATTGGAGGGAGATTTTAAATAAGGTTCTTAATTTATGACATTTTTTGATGGAAATAAAACAACGGCAAACATCGAGCACGATTATTAGTTTGCACTGCATATACAATTATCCCTCCATGTTAACACAATCGTGACTATTTGAGAAAACGTATTGTTAAAATTGTTAAAATTCTACAGATGACGATACACAGGAAATATTTTAAATTCACTTTCCATGAGCTAATTTGAATTGAGTTGTTCAAATATTATTCATTTTAGACTCATCTTATTGGCAACAGAAACAATGCTATGTGACTTATTATTTTAGATTTCTGCATCTAATCAGTGCAGCTGGAAAAGTGAATATTGAACTAACAATTGATCATTAATTCATGACAAATGGTACTGGATGAATCCACAGAGAAAAGGAATGTAATCGCTCACTCTTCTGGCAAGTGAACATTCACTCTTCCAACCAACAGCAGAGAGGGCCAAAATCTGCCTAATAAATTTCAGACTACATTCATCTCTAAGTTTCAGATTAGTGCTGCCAAAGCAGACTTTCAATTTCAGCAAGATGGTCTGAAAAACCGTCTTATAGGTTCTAACACACAGTTCTGAAGAGTTCTTTGAAACATGAAGTACCTGATGCTACACAAGGGAGCAAAATTTCTTTCTGGTTCCTGTAATCCGTTGGCTTTGATCAACATTTCACGATATTGCTCCTTCCTGTCTGAACACAACTTAGTATTACTGAACTTCTGCAAAGCTGTCGTGCTGGAACCCGCTCCTTCTACCTGCCACTACGATGCTGGAGATGGCAGCCACCCCTAAACACTCAGCCCTGCCCCTGTGAGTTAGTATTTTGCTTTCCATTTGTAAGTTTTAGTTAAATTTTAAGTGCTTGTGTTAATCTAAGTTATTTTACTACAGTTACTTGCAAAACAATGTCACAAGCAGTAGAGAAGATGCGTCAGAGGAGGTGAGGACTGACACAGGTTAATATTTTCTCCAGCTAAAAAAGCTGCAATTGGGAGAAAACATTGAAGTGGACCCTTAATGTTATAGCTATAGCACTTATTTTTGGTAAAAGATAGCCCTTTTCTATGTATGTCACATTTATTCCTCATTAAGAGCATCCACGTGGGAAATTACACATAGGATCACAGCAATGAAGGTGCACTGATACAACTATATCAGTAAATTGCTTCATTTAGACAAACAGTACATTTTTTTCCTTAGTATGTAATTCCCCTAAAATCACTGTATTATCAATTTTACTTCAGGGGAGAGGTAGCTAGAACAATTTGCAACTGAAGAGACTGTCTCAGCTAAAACACTACAAGCATGGCACACTTTGCCAAAAAGGAGGTGTCTAGGGAACTTTTTCTCCAAAGTAGTTCTGAAATTGCACATCTTATTGCTGCGGCGCAGAGAGAATTTCAGGAATAAAAAAAGAAGCAAACTCACAGTTGTACACACAGACACAAAAAGATATCTGGAATCCATCATTCTCCTCCTAATTGACAGCTAGTTAAAGCCAAATGCTCTCTGATCCAGTTACATTTGTAGTTTTTGGATGTCTTTATTGGCATAAGACCTACAAACACCAGCCGGTCATAATTAGAAGCACGTGAACTGGATGAGATTCAGTTTGCCATTAACTTTCCGACACTTGTATTCAGCTGGCATAATGGCTTAGTGACTTAATCATGTATACCACAGCATGAAGCCGTGGAATTACAACCCTTCTTAAACCAGCAAGGCATTCTGCACTAAAGGAGAGTGCAAGTGTCTGGGCTTTATTCTGGCCTCAAGGAAAGAAGCAAATGAAAGACACTGGAACTTTCTCAAAGCTATACTAGGAAGCCATAGAAACTTTAATGTGAGGAAAGTTGTTGTGGTGGAATCTGCAACTCAGATATCCAATAAACATTAGCCAGGAGGGTATATATGACTTAGGTTACACAATGGCAGCAGTGACATCAAGACAGTAGATCATGGGAGATAACTGAGGGGTTGCAAGTGTCCCAATCAGTTTGTTTAGTAACAGGTCAGCATGGTTCTGCCTTAAGGTGCTCAGCATCACAGAAACCATTGCTCCTCTACCAACATACTGCAACAAAGTGCAGTGATACCCATACTTTCCTGGTGCATCGCCCATGGGGACAAAAGCTATTTACCCATCTTCTGCCTCTCCCTGTTCAGACATTTTATAGCTCCTCCTGCACCTTGGGGAAATTGGGCTTCTCAGTCAGGAGGCTAAAGGAGAAAATCTTCAGTGTATAAAGATTTTGCACTGTTACAAATCACAGCAGCTAACCTTGCTGGGCTTAAAAAAAAAAAAAAAAAAAAAAAGATAAAGATAAGCAAAAAATTCCAAATTTAATCTATTGCTCATTAAAAAAAACCCAAGTTTCTAGACAAGCTGTTCTTCAAGGGTCCTGGGCACAGGCTGCATCCCGTTGTTGTGGCACTGTCACCTCTCCCCTGGCAATGGCACGTCTGTTCTGTTGACCACAGCGTTCAAACAACTGATGCAAAGCTGACCCTTGCAGATTCTATCCTTGAGTTTATACATGAGCTGCTGGGAGCATTTTAATTCAAATAGTCTTATTTCCTTTCAGAAATGAAAAAGTGAAACATAATACAACTGCAGCTAAGCTGGCTGCACTCATCAAAGCCACCTACCATTTACTCTGAACAGAAAGGTATTCAGACCAAATCTTGCTCTCCTGTACACATTCTGAAAAAGCTTTACTGAAATGGTAAATGGGGGCACTGGTGCAAAACTCAGAAGGAAGTTCAAAACCATTGCTCATTTAGGCTAGAACTGCATAAGCAGATCTGGAAGGAACAGCCTAACCCTTAAGAAAACATTACAGTCCCTTATAAAAGGCATTGCATTTATTGGCAATCAGTGTTTCCCTCACTGTTAAAAATCAGGACATCATATTGCCTCTCTGCATTCTCACTAACACATGCAAGCACACACACACACAGCCTTAACGTGTCATTCACTTGCTGAGTAAAACATAAATTATTACTCATTATTTGTTTAATGGTGGTTTTTATGTTAATTGTTACTGCTGAGTAACAAATATTATTCTTATTACTCCATCTTGATAAAGCAGAAAACAATTCATGCAGACTTCAAAACTGGAATTTTACAACTTTAACACAGTTAAAATACTGCAAAAAGAAAAAAAAAAAAGACATTCCAGAATATGACTGTATTTCTCTCAAGTAGGATTACCATTGTGCTCAGCCTATGGTAACAGTCTTACTGACTTCAGCTGGAAGATAACTGCACAAACATTGACTGCTTCTGAAAAGTCAATACTATTTATTTACAGGGTTTACTGCACCGGGTACCTGGGAGATTTGCACATGAAGGGAAGCAGCATCTGCCTACTTTTCTGTACCGTACTGGAAGAAAATATCTGAGTTCCCTCCTGTAAAATATGAAATAAGTGGGAAGAAATCAAATGAGACACAAAGCAAAATCAGTGACCTGAAAAAGCAGAGCCTGGTGAAGGGGTTAACGCATAGTATTGCTCTCACAACACGAGGTATGGCTGTGTGCAGCTGTTGGTGCCCTTTAAGCCAGTGTTGCACAATAGCATTGGATCTGTAGTGTGAGGCAGCCGGTACTGAGCTATTCTGCCCCTTGGCCATATGTTATCTGCCCCAGGTTCCAGAAAGCTGCCCAGAGGAACAGGTATAGTTACCAGTAACTGTGCTTAGATTTGTAGAAATATATAAATAGCATGTATCTGCTTCTAGATAAACAACTCAAGTGCCTTACAAGAAGAACATTATTCATTAATCTTTTCAGGTAAAAGTTTTTACTCCATTCAGTGAGTGAACATGGTACAAAGAGGCTCAGATGAGTGAATGCTGTAAGGAGCCAGATAAATACCAGCAGCAGTATAATGAAGTTACCATTTCCTGACCTCGGGAACCAACCATATTTGCTTGTAGCAGTGCTAGGTAATAATCCTCCATAACTGGTGGAGAGGGACACATTTGATACTCTGCCTGTCTGATCCACAATGATATAGTTTGTTTTCAGTGAGAAGTGAGAGCCCATTATGATGAAAGTGAACTGATCCCACCACTGTATTTAGGGAAAAAAAAAAAACGTTAAAGTAGCACGAAGCAACCAAGACAAATCAGATGCGATCTAATGAGAAGGGCACTGGCATGTTCCCAGAGATCTGAATTCTTTTCTTGATTAAACAGTAGGAGTGGACTGCTTTGCAAATATTTAATTTCCAAGCTTCTAATTACAGTGGCTGAGTTTTCTCTCCTGAGAAAACAGGTGTTGACACAAGATCTGACAGATTCTAGCAACTGGCATTTGCTGGTCTCTATCTCAGTTTTACCGACACACCAAGAAAAAGGCATGATCCAACCTAAGAGACAAATATTTGGACTGCACATCAGAAATTTTTCTGATCTGTGTTTACATGGCCAACTATTCATAATCTGCTCAGTTCTTGCAAGGATGGAAGTTCCAGCATTGAAATAGCATTCTTCTGTCTGAGAAGAACTTCACACACAGATCAGTTAATAGGAAGTAATTAAACACATCCACAATTAAATCCATTCAGTGAGAGGGATTTCATCTTCTCACCTTCCCTAGGTACATCAAAAGGGGAAAATAAAATGCAAAGAAGAAAGTATACATAAAAAAATATGCTGTATTAAGAAAAAATACAACAAAATCGTCTGCCACAACATCTCTGAATTTATGATGTTTCCATTTCAGATGTAACCTACATATTTGAGTAAAGAAAAAAAAAAGCTAAGAGTATATCTCCATTCAATTGCATGCCCCTAATACTGATAATATTCTCATGCATTTGATGGAAACAAGATGGAGAATCAAGGAAAAATGCTACCTATCAAATATTGTTTTGCTGCACTGCCTACATGTAGCTAATTACAGATTCCCTGCCTTCATTCTAAAATCTCCTACTTTGTGGGTTTTATTCATTGTCCTTAATGCTATTTAAATATAGAGCTTTGTCTGAATTACCATTTTATTGTAGTGTTAAACTTGTGTTGAGACACGTTAATAGCACTGTGTTATCACATGTCAATCAGTTCAGTCATTAATATATTTATCAACTATATTTAGTTTATTTCTATGTTATCTCTTTCCCTTTGTCTGCCCCCCACCCCTCCTTCAATTACTCGCTTATGCACTGGAGCTGTTGTAGTCTATCAGCAAAATACGTGCATTTTTGGTTTGAGTACTAATTTGGAAATGCACAGTATGTACCCATGTAATAGCCTATTGTTTATATCCCTACTGAGATGCTTCAGAAGTGCATTTTTGGTACAAAGCTCTGTTGGCTGGCCACTGTATATACACACAGTAAATCCATCCTTTGTTTATGCTTCTGCTGCAATAAAATACAAATCAGCTAAGTGTGCTTTACACTGTTAAAACACTCAATGTCTGGAGAACTTGCCTTCCCTCAATTTTCCTCTGATCTTGAAATGTTATTATGTATTGCCCCTCCACCCCCCTCATTAGATCAAGACAACTCTATTAATATAATCTAGAGCCTTTGATATCCTCAAATGAAAGATGATAGTTTTTGACATCAAAGCATTACATGTCTGCATCACACAAGTCAATTCTAAACAGCAGCACCCCATCCAGCGAGTGCAGGCTGGAGCTGAGGGTTGACCAGCTCAGATGGAAGCTGTGCTGTCCCAGCAATACAGCTTGAGGGATCTGAGCTCACATCCCTGTCAGCATTTCTTGAGACCAGCTATTGCAGAGCTACTGGAAGGTGTTTGAAATGGCATTGGGCCACATGGCTTACATATTAAAGAAGATTTCATCTTTTTCAAACTATTCACTTTTATATTTAATTACGTGCCATGTAGATAAGAAATCAGTTCAATGTCTGCTGGTTTACTTGTTACTTCTACATCGTTCAAAGTCATGCCAAATTCAGAGATGAATCCAGCCAGAAGGGGCTTCTGAAAATGTCTGGTGTGACCTTTCATGTAACATGGAATACAAATACAAGGGCACAGGAGTTAATATATTTGCAACAGGGATGGATCCAGATGATTCAGTCTGAGCTGCACAGAACACATCCATTTTTAGTACTGTCAAGCAGTGTAAGTGGTACACAGCTATTCAGGTCCCTGTGGCGATTACCAGTGCTGATCTTTCTGGGTTTTACAAAATCTAAGCCTTTATGGCACTGTTTGTGTTATCTTTACACTTCTATGCATTTCAGGTTGTTAAATTCTGCTGATCCCATCACCTTCAGTAATTCAGAATACTTTGGTTCTACAATCACTAAAATGTGCGTAATAGGGAAGGGAGAGAGAAAGGCTTGAGCACATGAAGTAGGCATGGTCCCAACAGACAGGCTGTGCCCATGCTAAAGTAAAAGACAAAAATCCCCACAAGGTCAAAAACTCAGAGAACAGTGGAAGAAAATGCATTTCAATACAAATCTGGCAGTCAGTCTGCACTAACCAATTCAGTTTGCTTGAACACAGACAATCTGTTCAGGTGCAAGGTTGTTACATCCAGGCATTGGTCCACCTTCCCATCTCCAGCTCTTTTTCTTACATACTTCCACAAAAAGGTGATGTGATTTCTCTGATAAAATGAATATAAACTTCCCCTTCAATCACAGGAACGTTCCCAACCCATTTAAAAACTCTGCTCACTATATCCCTTGAAGCTCTGACAACAGAACAAGCACAGAAATCTAGAGACCCTCTTAGTAACATTGTTCCCAGAAGCAAGATCACTTTCCCACTTACTTTTCCTCATTCATCCAAAAGATTATGTTTCCTTTCAGCCACAGTTCTGAATTGAGAGCTCATGTTTAGAGGCTTTCTTATGGCAGCCCCAGGAACTTTGCCTGAGTTCTTACTTTTGAAAACCTCAGGTCCGTGAAGTCTATGCTCATTGATCCCAGACAAGTCATCCGGTACTGGTTTTGTTAGACAGCCCTCTGCAATTGCGATCATCTGAATAACACACTTGGATAACTCAAAAATAACTTGTCTGCTCTTTTCCTACTACTTCAACAATATTTTCAAAGCCCACAAACTCAGCAAAAGAATTCATGACATTAAATGACATTAAATGTTAGACCATAACTCAGACTTCCTTACCCACCCTACAAAAAGGAACTGTTTGCAGATTTCACTTTTCTCTGTTCTGTGATCAACCAATGGATCAATTTTTAAAAGACACCCAGCTAAATCCAAGCTTTCAAATCAAAATGTCATGCAGTATTATGTTCAGAAGTTCAAGCACACAACACAAAGTTAATTTGCCTTTATCAACCTGTGCATAATCCACTTAAAAATAAGAGAAATGAAATGTCTATCTGACAAGGTCTGCATTTCCAAATAACTATGTCAGCATGAATTAACTGTTAGCTTTAATTGTTGATGAATCAAGTATCTTGTTATTTTATATAGAATATCAGGCCAATTTCATAGAATCACAGAATCACAGAATGGCTTGTGTTCGAAGGGACCTCAAGGATCACGAATCTCCAACCCCCTGCCACATGCAGGGCCACCAACCTCCCCATGCAATACTGACCAGGCTGCCCAGGGCCCCATACAATCTGGCATTGAACACCTCCAGGAACGGGGCATCCACAACCTATCTGGGCAGTTGTTCCAGCACCTCACCACTCTCATAGTAAAGAACTTCCCCCAGACACCCAACCTAAATCTTCCCTCCCTCAACTTAAAATCATTTGCCCTTGTCCTGCTTTTATCTACCCTTTATTGAAATTTACCTATAGCTTCCTGGTCATCCCATCCTTCTTTACCAGTGAAACCAATGGAATGGAATCATTTGACAAATTCTGTGTTGTTTCTTTGTTTCCAACAGTTTTTAAACTATTAATTCAGAAAGCTACTCTTCTTAAAAAAAATAAAAATAAAAATAAAAAAAATTGAAAAGAAATAAAAAGAAAAAAAGAAAAAAGAAAACAACACCAGTGCAACACAAAACACCTAGGACATTCCTCATTATGAAATGTATCACATTTTTACTGCATTCTCCTTTGTTATACATGCCAAGCGTTCTATTTCAGCTACACCCACAAAGTACAGGATGGATATCTCCACCCAATTCATCCCAAACGCTTATCAGATGTACTAAGAGAACATCTCACTCTTTCATCACTTATGATGTTCTGACAATCCACTTCTATTTCAAACCCTGCCATCTAATGAAGGCCTGTCTAGCTATTTCATTACTTTCTAGCACTGACTATTTTCTCTTGATATTCCACTGAATCCTACAGTGAAATACCACAAAGATTAATTTGATTTTGGAGTCAGAAGACAGCAAGCACACGAGATTTCTGCTTTGAATGGAATCCCCTCTCTCAAGGAAGGAAGCTTATTGCCTTTAATGCTGCTTGAGTAGCAGACCTGCCAAGATCATCTCAGCTTACCTGAGAAAAAGTCAGGTCTCTGACAGGCAGGAATGAGCAGATAATCAATAACGAAGCGGACACTGCTCAGGGAGGGAGGGAGGCTCTTTACCTTGATAGCTGGCTGCAAGACTACCAGCATCCAGCAACAGAGAGAGCAAAAGGAGTATACTTTTACTAACACGGGAATAATGAGTTTATATATAAACTAAGGAAATACAAACATCTCAGCCACATGAAACAACTAAAACCAGGAATATTTTCAAATTGGCACAGATAATACAATGGGAAAAAGAGTGCCCTTTGTTACCAAGCTCTGCACCACTTACAAATGCACAAACAACTTTATAGTGTGAGGAGGAAACAAAAAGCTATTGCTCTCCAGAGAGAATATTCATATTCTGGCAGACACCTGAAAGGAAAGAGCAGCCCTCACAGTCACCTTGACACAGAATTTCTGCCTTTCAAGTTCATACTTCTGTCCCTTTTTCTAAGGGATCTCTTTGCAGAGTAGGAAAAATATCTGAGCTTTGCAGGTTGGTTTTTCTGGGAGAGGAAAGCTAATGGCACAGGGGCTGCAAATGCTCTTGTACTCAAAAATCCCCCAAACAATCCCATCTTCTGGGATTTTCAGCTCGCGGTTCTCAAGGAGCCACTCCAGACCCAGGACAGAGCTTAATATGTGGCAGAGCAAACACTCTCTTACCTAACTCCTCCTATCCAGGTTCTTGCATAGCCAGAAGTTCACGGATTCTTACAGCAGGGCTAAATGCTTACCAGCACACCACTAAGAAGGATGTCACCTCCAGGATGACGAAGGTGAGACTGTTGGCATTTGGCCTCACTGTCTCCTGGGCAGCTCACGGTGGCACAGGGCTGAGCTCCATATCTTTCTGGGTAGAAGAAGGGGTTTGTCAGCAGGACCTAAGAAGCAGCTGAACTTAATGGCTTTTTAGATAAAGTGAAAATAAAAATTTTCAACTGTTTTATGCTGTGTTGCAAGTTACAATATTTTCAATGACCATTCTGTTTCATAAAATTAACTAATTAAAAAAAAAAAAAAGAAAGAAAAATTTCAGATGCAAAACTTTAAAGTTGAATAGCCAAAATCAAGCTAATTTTCATGCCAAGAATTAAAATCTGTGAGGAATTCCGACAATATATCCCACTGCTTGAAGATGGAAACGTTTCAGAACTATCAGAAAGGCCCACAATACACAAGTCCTGAATGCCAGCCAGCTTCAGTAAACAGTTTATCAACACTCATTACACACAGTCAGTGTACCACTGCACACAGCCTCAGCATATGCTGCCTGACACCCAGCTTCCCCAGAACAAGCGACTGCTCTGCAGATCTGCTTGCTTAAGCCTGAGAGCTAAGAGACATAAAGAGACAAATCTGTAATTATAGCCCAGTTACTATGCAAATACTTAAGCAGACTATCTTGGTAAGAAATCTAGGTCTTCCCTTTCAGAATAGTTTCATTATTAGAAATGATTATTGCCTTTATTCCGCCACTGTGATATTTCATGCATCTTATATAGCAACAGATAAGGAGCAAACAAGAACAAACAGCTTTTACCTCTGCAGTCCTCACTGGCAGCATCAAAAACACAGCCCTGAAAGGACCAGAGATGAGAAATACCCAGGGATTTTAAATCTGTGGTTAGCAGAAAGCCTGAATAATAAATCGCATCTCCTATCTTAAGACTGCAGATATTTTTAACGAGCTGGGGAGGCTGCGTGCAGCCGAACCTGCACAGGTCAGACACACACTGTGATTCCTCATGGCATGCAGGAGGTGAGCCTGTAATGGGTCTGTAACATGTTGTCCTGGCTGGGAACCATTTTTTAAGCATGTTTTCTCCTGCTGGTGATCTTGAGTGGGCTTATGCCACAGCGTGAAGAGGGACGCACAGAGGAGCACACATGAGGAAGACAGGCACTGCCAGCCTACAGACCTGGCTCCTTGGCACTGCCCCTGCCGACAGTCACCAGGCCTGACATGGGGTGTGCTGGGACAAATGCTGTATAGACACAACTGGGGTAAGCACACTGTGTTGGATAAGCGCATCAGACCCAGCTATGCAGAGCACGGTTTTATCTGTAGTGTAGGCAAGCTGCTTTAAAGCTGCTTGCCTGAAATATAATTCAGAAAGGAGAAAAATCCACAGGCAAAGGCTTGCCATTGAAAATGTCCTGCACCTTAGCCACAACTTCATTATCTCCCATTCACTGGGCTACTTCAGAAATCCAACATGTTATTCACAGCCACAGAGCTTTCACAGAATCAGCAGAGGAAGGGAAAAAGATGCTTAAAAAGAACTTTCTGCTCATGGAAGTGAAAAAGCGAGCTGTCCTGAGCACTTCATCCCATCCCTTGCATTTACTGAAGGTAATTTCTCTCTCCTCACAGGAATGGACCAGGTACAGAATCTCTCCCCAGAGCACAAGAGGCCACAAAGGCAGGTGAAATTAAGGACTGGTGCAACTATTTCTTCATGAAATGGTGACTTAGCAACATATGTTTTGCAAAATATTTTGTGTATACCGTCTCTCCTGCAAACAATCAAAAGCAGGAGCTGTGGGAAGATTGTTTTGATTGCTCTGTGCTGCTGCTGCCTGCTCCTTAGCTGTAAGCACCATGACAGGCAATCTGCAAACACCTCATCCTGCAAACAAACGTTGTATGTTAAAGATTGCCAGGATATTTGCAAAAAGGATAATAGAGATCTGGACAAAACACACGTAATAGTAACTGATACATGGAAACAGATATGTTTGTGGAGTGCCAGATATATTCACTGTAATTTCTTTTTGTATTTCCCTGCTTGCTATCTTTTCTCATTTGAAGAACAGATCTGTATTAGTTTCCAAACAGTGAGTGTATTGTTCCACATGTTCTACAGCTCTTGAATCACGCTAATTTGTATTACTACATTTTTAATTTAATGATTGATATGTTGGCTTTGCAAACTGACTGTCAGAATAATTCATATAGTATTAAAAAACCCAAGTGTACAGCAGTTTTATTAATGCACCCTTAAAGAATAATGAAACCTTCAGCCTCGCTCTAATGAATTCTGGTGAAACACTTATGAATGATACTATTCATATATGCCTGTCCCTCAGGTGAGGAGGAGAAGAGGAGAGGAAAAGAAAAAGAACAGAAAAAAAAAATCAAAAAATTCTAGTGATAAAATGGAAACATTTTCTAAAATAACCTTCCGATATTAAGTTCTGGTAGGAGAAATGGCAGCTTCAAACATCCACTATTTACTCCCTGGCACCAAAAGGATTATGAGGGATTGTTTCTTGTTTTGCTTCACTGAAAACCACAGGCACAGCTGTTTCAGGCTGCCTACAGCCATTGAAGCAAGATCTATATACCTAAGGTCAAGTCCTGAAGCCCCAAATCAGTTTTTCAATTGTTGCTTTGCTTTAGGGGCAAATAGTGCTGCCAGCCCATATCTTTGTCTCTAGACACACACCAGCACACTATGAACACGATTCACAGAACATAGGAAAGTCTGAAGCCTGTGTACAAGTATAGATAATGCACATGTAAGTTTTCATTTGGCCCAGCTACGTATGACCAAGAAAGAAGAAATGAGACCACCTACCTGCCAGCGTGAGGCTCCATTTCATACTTCTGCCCAAGGATACTGTAGTACAACTTCTGATATCGCACTGCAAAATGTCAGTACACTGGGACTGAAACAGTTTTATCTCAAAATCTACTGTTTAATAACTTTCGGTAGGTCCAAGACAGAGTTACAAGGCACACTTAGATTCCTCCGTGTTGTTAATATGTTGGGAAATATTACACAGAAAGATGAATGTGGTTTTAGTGTCCAGGCTAGCTGAAAGATGGACTTGATCAATATATTTACAAGAATAGATGGACATCCCTTCCGAGTATACTTTGCTTCTGGCAACCTGTGTAGGACTTCAGAATAAAATCAAAACTCAACAGGAGACACTTTAATTGAGAAGTGTTGTGCTTAAAAAAAAACACAAAACAAACAGAACACAGAACACACACAAAACAACAGTGAAACCCAACCAAACAAGAATCTCAACCTCCAAGAAGTTAAACTGTCCTGGTTGTGAGAAGGCATCTGTAAATCTTGTTTAATGGCGCTAGGAGAGGAAGGACACCATTCAACCAGTAGCTTGAGAAGGAGCAGCTGTGTGATGATCCCCATCCGTGTCATGACTGAGTGCAAGGGATAAGCATGACTTTAAAGCCAAAACCGTGGAACAAAACCTTCAGTACCATGGTCTCTTCTCTTTCTGTTGTAAAATTTTATCTTCCCCTCTGGAGGCAGAGAAGCACAATGTAAGAAGGAGGAACTGGACTCTTGTTATCTATCACGTTCTCACCTCCAGAAACTCACTCCTCCAGTGACCTTCATATTTATGAGATGAATAGCACTTAAAGCCCTAGAAATGAAAATGGCCTGAAGATTGCTGGTACCTCTGCCTAGAAAAACCTTCAAGTACTCAGAAGCTGACAGTGCTGGAGGGGTGCAGTAACAAAGCTATGGGGCTCTGAGGAAATGTGTAAGCCAGAAGTGACAGAGAGCTCAGCTGAATGGCTGTACAGGGAGGATAAGATTCCCTCCACCCAGATTGCTCTGCAATCAGGGTAGAAGCACTATGCTCTAAATTTTATTGTGTTTAATCTCCTCATATTTTCAATATTTTGCAATGTTCTTATTGACAAGAAGGTACCTCTGCAAAGTTGAGGGTCTTAGTCCACAAAGGACCAGACAATAAAGATAAAAATCTCTCTCAAGAATATCCTGAGATGGACCTTCTAAACCCAGCTCCAACTTTGATGTTTTTCTTCTCCAAAATAACCTAGTGATGCAGTATTCAAAGGTTATGTTGCGGGCCAGGGCTATCCTGCACAAAGGGAAGCTCTTATGAGCTGACTCTTATGCAGTTTCCTCTGGACATGCCACTTCCCTGATCAATGCAGGTTGTACCATTAGAAAGGAGATTGTGACCATTCAGCTTTGCTGAAGTTTACCCAGTTATGTTAAAAACAAGATAAAACTACCAACATGCTCCAAATTTCTGAAATATGAGGAAAAGTCCATGCTAAACAGAAGGGGGAAACAGGAGTAAATCACATCCCTTTGGTGGCCAAGAGTTTAGTCCAGGCACATTGAGAGGGATGGAAACTAGAATACTTTCTTTGTGTGGCTGATACATGAAGGATGGCAGCAGCCACTTCTTAAATGAAAACATCTTTGGTTTCGTTCATAAGCTGCAGTAGATACAACCAGAGTTTCCTGCTATGCAGAAATCTTGTTTACTGTCTGGCTCTAGTCAGTAAATCCTAGCTTCTGACTAATAAGCTGTAATGATGCCAGGCAGGTCATTTTACTTTCCTCCTTTATAATAGGCACAGAACTTATGCATCAAAATCTCAGGGGTATCTTACAACTTAATTACATAAGATGTATAAGGAACAAAGTAAGAAAACTGAATGCTCGTCCCATGAGAAATTCCAACATTTCAGTAGTTGACTGCTTTTTACTAGGGCTCCAAAACAGTATTTAGAAAATGTGAAATGTTAACATTTCAATATTTTAGGTAAAAAATGATGCATTCTTGAAGCAACATAGTTTGTTCTGTGTATTAAATTTGTCCAGTCTTAAGCTGCTTTCACCCTTGCAGTACACTGCTTTGCAGAAATTATTCATTGGGCTTCTTGATGTCCATAATCTCCATTGTACCAGTTCATACCCCCTTACATACTCCTTCCACCCAGCTCCTGGACAACATGGCATCAACACTGTGCTGCACCACAGGAGCTATGGGCAAAAAGAGCAGCTCCTGGCAGAGTATGGTCACAGCTCCACTGAATCAGCATGTCACAGCAAAGAAAATTAAATGTTGCATGACAGTTCTTTTCACAGAAGTATTTCAGTTCAGGTCAAATTCCATGCAATTGAGACACAACAGGTCCAACAGGCAGATGTATTGCTGCTGTCATCCTTTCAAAACACTTACCTGTGAGAACTCCATTTCTGTCTCTTAATTAATTACAGTGATGAAAACTCAAAACTTTCTGAATCTGTTAATGACACGTAAAGGCTGTTGTTTTCAGTCAGCAGTTCCTGATGACCAGAGTAAAACCAAGCTGCATTCAAATTTATGTTTGCACACAGTGGTAAATTGCTACTGACTCCAGCTCTCGGGCCTCAGGCAGGAGAAGTGCTTTCAAAGAAAGAACAGAATACATGGTGGGAGTTCATATTTACAGCAAAAATTTCACTGTGATTGACTGAAGTCCGTTGAAGTGTTCCCAAACACTAAGTAATTCTTTCAGTGTTTCAGCTGCAGATAAGGATCAAGGAAAACATCTTAGAAAAACAGGAGTTTCAAGGCTACTTAAAGCTTTTCTATTTTCAACCTCACCCATGTGCCAAGATGGCTCCTCACCCAGTTTGCTCTGCTTTTTTTCCGATTGGTAACCACTCAGTTTCTCCCCAAAAAGGAGCATCTGCTACATTAACACTAAAGTAGTTCACCCTGGAAAAATTATGAGAGGGTCTATTGGCTTTTTTACTGCACCATAGCATAAAGTATTACCAGGAAGAAAATATTTCTCTGCTCTTTAGGAGCATGCAAGTACAAAACAAGAAACAGATTATGAATGCTGATATAAGAGTATGCCAGCCAAGACTACAGACCTGAAATGGGAACCAGAGCCAGCAAATTGTTGAGTTCCTTGATGCAGACCTTTTTTTTTTTTTTTTTTTCCCCAGAAATCTAAAGAAAAACTCTAGCAATAATAAAAAAAGATCACTGACTGCCTTTCAAACAGAAGGGATTGGGGAGGAGAAAGGAATTGCTCATGCTTCCTCGTAATTTTCCTGACATATTCCATCAATATAAAAACACCTGGGTCATGCATGACATGGTACTGCCATATAAGGGATGTGTTTACTGGATCTTACAAATTTTTTCTGACATGACTGGTAAGAATTATTCAGGACTGTAATCCTGATCTATAAGACAAAGCCCAGTGCAGTCAAAACAAAACAGCAACAAAAAACCCCTCTGCAATGAAGCAGACAAGCCAACCAAAGCCAGTGATTCCAAAGTTCCCACACACGGCCCCTTTTGTGTATGATGGGAAGGGGATGATGGGAAGCCACAGAAAGTCCAAGGAGGTACCAGCCACTGCTCTTGTCTGCAAAGCACCTCATTAAGTGCACCAAATCAACAGCTGGCAGTTCTATTCACTTCTCATGCATTTCCCTTCTGACTGCTATGCAATAGATGCTATTTTTGTATAATAAAGTAACAGGTTGACACCATACAAAAACTTGAAAATGGAGCCTTGGCAGGCTACAGATGCATATTTCTCAGACCTTGCTAACATATCTGATGAATTCTGTGTACCCTAATGAAAATCAAGTGTTTCTTACTTTTCTCAATCTTTCAGTGAGTATCTGCATCATGCCACAAAATTCCCTGCAGAAAAGAATTCCAAACTAGTAAAAAAAAATTCAGTTTTTTCTCAAAGAAGACCGCAGATATTGGTAAGAACAAAGTAGGCAGTACAACCTTTGACCCTTCTCTATATTTACTAGTTCAAGAACGTGAAAAAAAAACCTGAAAGGGATATTCAGGTGTAACCATTAACAGGCACTAATCGTACAGCAGAACTCAGATTGGTTTTTTAGAAACTCAATCTCAGTTGTCCATCAGAGTACTTCTAGTATTAAACCTCCTTAATATATAAGAAAGAAATCCTTGCCCATGCTATCATTTCCTGATTGAGACGACCTAAAAAACATCTGTTGCTGATCCATGCCTTGGGTACAGAGCAGTGCAGGTAAAAGCTTCCCTGCTGACATGCCCAAACTGGTTCATAAGGATATTCTTTGAAGGTGAGCAATGAATTTCTTCTTCATGCTCTGTGCAATTGCTTCTTTATCACTGTCAAATAGCCTTAGCCAATTTGTGGTTTTGTGGTAGGGGCACTTTTCTATTAAAAGGAATTAGATGAACCACAGCCTGCACCTCAGGCTGAATAATTGTAAAATAATTGCAGTTTCTGTGAACATGGGGATGATTTAAAATGGTATTTTAGAGGTACCAATTTTTACCAGCAGTCTCTAGTGGACTACATATGATGTTTCCTTCCTCACCCCAAACAAGCTTCATTTGGGTAAGAAGTAGCAGCCCACATCTACATGAACCCCTCTGAGGAGCAGCAGAGGTTCACTTATGCTGTTGATAGCAGTTTTGCACTGTAAATTTATAACACAAGAGGAAGGAAATTCTGGCTATTCTAGTAAATGCACTGTACTTGGTTATTGAAAAGCTAGTCTATACCTCTGGCCTTTCAGAAAATAAATAGGTTGAACCTATTAAGAAATGCAGATCAGTTGCTACCCTATCAGAATTATTTTCACTAAAGGAATGATCAGACATCACCACTTGGTACTCCATGAGCAACAACAAAAAAAAGCTAATTAACATTTCAAAAAGCTAACCAATGTGAAAAAAGAGGAAAAACGTATTTATAGAAACTTTCATTCTAACTCCACTTATCCATTTGTTGAAGAAGTGTCAAGTGTCACCACATCACTGTATCTATAGCGTGTGTATGGTATCTTTACACATCAAGTTTTCTCTTTAACCAGAAAAATAGGAGAGGAAGAAAAAGAGAAATGTAATATTAGTGCTGGATTTATGTGCTGCAGAAGAAATAAGATGAATACACAACTATCGGGCTTGTCAAAGACATATTTGGGTAGCAGCAAACACTATCACGCTTCAGAAAACGGGCTACGTTCTCTTTTCTGTCAGATGTAGTGCAGATACAAGTTCAACATTAAAACAAAAAAAAAAAAAAAGAAATCTAAGATGAAAGAAGAAACGTGAAAAAAAAAAATATCTAAAACTCCAAACACTTTCAGAGAAATTCGTCGCTTTCTAAAAAGAACAATCAGCTCCAAGCTCTGGTGTCTATTTTGCAGCACATTCAGACAGAACTAGTCTAGCAATAACATGCTACAAATACTCCCAGAGGTTCATGAGCTCAGTGCTTGGTCTGTCTCAGTTTTATTTTTTCCTTTTTTGAACATGCAAGTTTAAGGTTGCTTCAGTTGTCCTCTGCAAACCCCTTTATTTTCAAAGGTTGTATAGCTGGATTTACAGTGGCTGGTTATTGCGAGGAGAAGGAGAGGGAGGAAGGTATAATCCTACAAGCCTAGGAAAATTGCAAGAATAAATCATGATGGAGACTTTTTCTTTTATTACATTTACTTTTGGAAAAACAGTATAAATAAAAGACTGCGAACAAGAATGAACCAGAAATCAGAAAACACGAATAATCCTTTCTTCTATTCCTCTCTTAGTCCTGCTAAAGCTTTTCCTGTCTTTATTCTAGATACACAGCAGTCTAAAAATCTATTAATATTCTTCATTTTCCCTAGCTAACTGTCATTATTACAGAAAGTGAGAAATGGCTGTCAAGCTCAAAAGCAAAACCAAGCATGTTCTAAATCCCCTACAGCCACACTTGTTCCATATAAGGACATTGCTGCTATTATAGCACTGAGCAGAGTAAATAATTTAAAAAAATAATTAAAAATGTTAATAATTAACAATCCCAAAGCTCCTTATTTTTTTTCACACAGTTTATTCTCTAAACAGAAGCAGGGCTCTCTTATTCCACATAGCACTTACCAATGCCCAAACCACCAGAGACCAGGAAGCACAGATCACATAGCATGTACTGTATTAATGGAAATACATTTAAACAAGGCAGGCATCTATACCCCCACAGAAGGATCAGCATGGATTCATCAAAATGGAAGGTTGCACTCTGAAGGATATCTATGTGCATCCTTCCAAAGCACTCAGAAGACAAAGCACAGCCCATCAAGTTTCAAGAACTTCAGCCTTCCTGGCTCCAGAGACCAACTGGGGGAGAAGAAACATGAATGTCTTCTTCTGAGAAGTAGGCTTAAATACAGTCTGGAATTAATTCATTAGTTTGTATTCCAACAGTAGGGTCAGACTGTAATGACAAAGCCCAGTAACTTCCAGTCATAATCACAGACTCAGTGGCACGCAGACACGGCTAGAAATAAAACAGGCTGTTTCGCTACTCTCAGCTTTCTGGGAAATGTACTTCTAATCTGCCCAGCAGAAAGGCATTTCAAGCCACTTAGGGTTGACAATTCTCAGTGTGGCTCAGATTTAGATCTGGCCAGACTTTAAAATGCTGCAAACACAAAATGGGTGATAGACCTCCAGCAATACTATTGTTTCACTGTCTTGATAGTATTTCAGAATGGATGGATAACCAAAATGCAGAACACTTCTGAATATTCAGCCCTTCCTTGCTGCCCATTGTGCTGAAGTTAAACCATCCCAAGCAAGAACCTTGGAAGAAGATCCCTCGTACTTCATATTGCCCTGTGCTTTTACTCAATGCAGGATCTGCTCTGCCTTTGCTGGGAAATGGCTTTCCTAAACATCTTGACTTTGGCTAGACTGTTGAGTCATCCTGCAATAATTGTTTTAATGACAATTAAAAAGCCTTATTTCTGATCATTTAAAAGTACATTAAATTTCTGCCCTAAGGCAATGAACTACTGGCAAAAGAGGAGCAGTTTCAATGAATTCTAGGATTTCCTTCTCTCTCTCTCTCTCTCTCTCTCATTTTTGCCAGCTAACATCAGACAAACAGGGCTTGCAGGGAGAGGTAATATACTTCATTAAACCAAATGATGCTGCTAGGAGAAACAGACAAGCTTTCAGACACATAGTTCCTTCAGGTCAAACATCAGGTCAATAATTTTGAAAATATTGCAAAAGCATACTTATCTTCAGTCATAGCAAATGCACTTTTGAGCTTTACCAATGCTTATTAAACCGTTAACATTTTGGTTTGGGAATGGATGCAAGCTCTGCGCAGCGCTGGAGCAGAAGACTTCTCCATTAGAGTTTACAGATGAAAGAAAGCAGAATCTAAAAAAACTCCAGGGTCTGTGCAGCAAATGCTCATTCTGTACAGTGCAATGCAAATATTTTCCCTTCCAGGATTTCAAAATACCTTATTTGAAGTCACTGAATTACTCAAAGGATATTTTATTTTTTCTTAATGCCTGAAGAAATGGTATGAGGAAACATCTTCCCCATGCTAATCCTTCACCTTTCCATTACTATCACAGTCATTCCAGTCTATTTTCAAGACTGTTTGGAAAATCCTACATTGTACCTTACCTCTCTCATCTTTCCGGAGCTGCTTTATTATTCTCTGTCATAATGAAACATAGGTGAAGAAATTACAAGTCTTTGGTCTCTTTTTGGCACATTCATTTGAAAAAGGAGAAAGAGAAGTTCAGGTGTTCACTTCAAGGACAACATGAGGTCTGATCACACTCCCCCTTCCTCCTGCCAGGTTTCATCACACTTTGAGAGTATTTTGGAAGGCAGAAAGTGTCTTACTGTGCTTTGTGACACTGGGTGCAGCATTTCAACAGCTGTTCCAGTTTGCTTTAGAGAGAACAAAGATACTACTAAATTCCGATTTTCTCAACTCCCTGAGGCTCTGTTATGAAGTATTTAGTAAGTGACAACGATCCCATTTGTGACATTCTTATTTTTAAGTTAGTACTGATAATCCCACAGGGTTTTAAAAGGGACCCTGACATACCAAAGGCTCTGTCTTTTAGATGAAATACAGAAACCCAATCCTTCTGTTCTCAGCAATTGCAAGCTCCTACACAAACCAGTTGTTAAGGTTGGTGTCCTGGCCAAATTCCAGCCTGTCATTCTGACTCCTCACTTCTCTCCCACCCTTCCTCCTTCTACCCGAGGGCAGATATGGCAGGAAAAGAAACAGCACACAAATGCACACTGTCTCAAAGGTGTGCAGTGCAGCACTGGCTTTGGAAAGCCCCATGGTATTTACACCATACTGAATGCAGGAAAATAAAAGGTGATTTACACAAGGCATTAAATCCTTATTTGGAAGCTTTATAGGACTAAAAATACCATATATATATACATTGTACAATGAAATATAAATACACAGCACTGAACATAAACTGTATATAAACACTGTAGTTCACTATGAAAAAACACCTGTGAATTAAGCACCTGACTTCAAGTGCATCTGAATATACAACAACTGAACTGCTGCAGGCTGGCTCAACTTCCATGGGTGCAAATGCTTTTTGTATATATGTTAATGTTCACATAGCAAAGTAATGCACGACTTATAAGTAACAAAAAAGACAGAATGCTCTACAAAAAGTTATTTTTATCAGCAAAATGCAAAGAACTTAAAAATGGCTAGTACTCAGATTTAAAGAATTGTTACAAATTATTGCGAGAAACTTAGAAAAATAGACTGACCAACCATTTGAAACTGTGCACTTCTAATAGGTTATTTTGGGATCTAGCACTTTAATATTAATGAGAGAATCAACATAAATGTAAAAATAGCACAAGCAGTAGCCTACTGACCTGGTAATGCACTGTAGCAAAGAACTGAGTGGAGAATCTTATTGCCATCAGCATAACTGCCCAAAGGATAGCAGCAATTAACCAAACATCACATCATGGGAATAATCATGAACATCTGAAATTTTCAGCATCTTCCACACTGGGATATGTTTTAAGCTGTGAAACACTGTAATCCTCTTCACGTGTACACAAAAAATACCAAAACCCCAGACAAAGTTGTCTGTCCCAAACCTTTGCATATTTGGGGTGCAGGGGAGGAAGAGGGAGAAGAGAGCAATTCCTACATATTCTGTAAGAACTCCACTGAAACCCTAGGCGAGAAACATTTATATTCCTGCAGCAGAAACCTTGCAGCATAGCCAAGTGAATCACAAATAGGTTTAAAGCCCATTTTGCTGACTTGCGGAGCCCTCTGAAGACAGGAGGCTGAAACTGTGCGTGTGCAATCAGTAACCTGGAACAGGAGTCGCTGTGTAGCAGTGGCTTCAGATGTGGAAGGTGGCAGCGGTGTGACAGCATGCAGCAACATACTCATTTAATTAGCATTAGGCTTGGTGCTGCCCTCTGATAAGTGTACAGCAGTTGATGAAAGATCTTCGCTTGCACCCTCCTAACACAGTCACTCCAATCTAGCACAAACTTGCAGCAGCCAAACACAGCCCCAATTGCTCAGCCCCACTGGCTGTCCTCTGCCAGCAAGAGGCATTTCTGCTCACTGTGGGAACCTGGATTAGGCAACTGAACTAGCTGAAAACAACTCTCCTGTTTCCTCTGTTGGGCCAGTTTTCAGAGGTATCTGAAGGCAGCTCAACCTACAGCATACCCTACATGATGGAAGCCAGATTAGTGTCAAGACGAGGGAGATGGCAGGAGTGAGAGGGCAAGGACACTCAGGATCTCACGCGAGTGCTGAGTTAGAGACCTGAAGCAGGGAAGAGCTTTGCTGACATCACGAGGTAAGTCACTTTGCATGTCCTTTTGCTTTTCTGCAAGCTCATTACAGTTTGCCTCATCTTCTCTCAACGGAGGTTTGCTGACTCGTCAAAAGAACCCACTGTTGGCTCACCCACGGGCACATTTATCACAGCAGTAGAGCTAGCTTGTATTGCTTTGCCACGGGGACCTCAGTCTTAATTCAGGGAACTGATGAATGTGTTCTTTACTAGAATTCTATTCCTTCTTCAGCACATGAACTTGTACAATAGAATTGTATCTTATTTTTATTACTCCACACCTCAAAGTCATTAAATTCACTTCATATAACACTCTAATCTTAGTCTTTATTGACTATACCATCTAAAATTCTGTAAAAGGCAGATTTCATTAGTAGGCATAATTTTTCACAAAGTTGCACAGTTTAAATGCTAAATATGATCAGGCCTAAGAAGGAGCTGTTGGATACTCCAGATGCAATCTCCTCCATTGTTTTGAATCTGAAACTTGAGACTAAACCAGACGTAACGTACTAAAACACAGGTAATCTACTCAAATAATCTATGGAACGTACTTTATACACAGAACCACACTGTAAGGAAGGAAAAAGCAAATGTGAATTTGCTTCATGTTCCGTTATTTTCCCCCAGTAAATAAGTGTAGGATCCCAACAAGTTGATAGGCCTTTTCTTATATTTAGAGTGCTCATCTAGAGAACATAGATAATGTCCATTGGTTGTTCACACTTGGTGCTGGCTTGAACTGATCACCTCTTTAAGTAACCACACCAACCTAGCTCCTTGAAGGTTATGATGCTTTGCCCCTCACTTGTAGGGTTCCTCTTCACTGAGGAGTTAATCCATTAAGTCTACAGTGAGAAGAAACCAATAGTGGAAATGATGAAGGATATCCCTGTGCTCCATTTGAAAGAACTGTTGCAAAAAAAATTCACAACAAAAAAGATTTCAATAAAATAATATTTTTTTTCTTTGATGCCTAGGGAAAAGAAAACAGAATATATTTATTTTTACTATATTTGAAGTGTCTTTTGTAATAGAAAAATGTAAATTACAAGGCAATGGCACACTACCACGGAGGACATAGCGTATTCACCAGTAGTAATATTGTAGTCTTCTGATCTGCCGTATCCATGGTTTCATCTTTGAAAATGTGAACATAAATATCATGAGGATGGGAAAAAGTCAGAAACAAATAAAGGTTTACTTGGATTGTAGGTAGATGGGCTATATCCTTACAGAAACAGTGTAGATTTATTACCCAAAAAGGCCTTCTGAAAACTCTTACCGCTATATTAAGAATGCAGAGGCCACTGTGGAGATCTGCAAAGTTTTGTTAGATCAGTACTTGTGGCATCACCATTATCTCCTTTAATGATTCCTGTAAGTGATGAAGTGTCAAACAATTAACACATTTCTCCCCTAGTCTTGCACTTTGGATAACACATACTCCCCACAAGTGGGAAAGAATCTATTTGGCTTACTTTCAATTTGTGCAACAAGGGCACAAATCCAGCCTTGAGAGCAGTGAGTCTGATATATCATTACTGTTTTCTGCAGGTACACACATTTAAAAGACAGGAAGGCTTCAGTCTGAGCTCACAAAATTACTAATGATGAAGCAAAAATTACTGTTGGCAAATAGGCACTTTGCACAATGAGTAAAATATTTTAGCACCTTTAAAAAGTCATGTATAGTGATAGGAAAATATTCTTTCTCCTTGCCTTTGTCTGAATAAAAACAAAAATGAGAAACCTTAATAGCAGTAGATGAATTTATATATTCTTTAGTGCTTAACTTCAGATGCAGTCATCATCGTTTTTGGCTAATGGTACAGGGCAAGCAATATATAGGTGATTTAAGAGCTGGAATGGATAGATATAAGCAAAGACCTCTAAAAATTCAATGCAACTGATCTGAAACCACGTTCTCATTCTGTGTGTACAACTCCTCTGGGTAACTCAGAAAGTAATTCAGCTCCTTCTAATAAAGTTTCCTTTTGTGAAACACAACTTGAAGCAAGGCACAACATCCCAGTTTCTCTCACTGAAAAAGAAAGTTTGGCCTGCCAGCAAATGCAAACTCAAATGCAATGTGCCAGATCTGAACAGCTGTATGTATCCCACTTCTCCCGAGGCTCCATCACATGCCACATGCCAGTCACCATAATTAGTGAGAGTTAGAAGGAAAACTCACAGTACAGTTAGGAAATGTACAGCATTATACATAAATAAAAGATTAGTGCTCCCCAGTGCTCTTGTCTCTTCTCTTTCCTCCCCACAGACCAATAACAGTGTTGAATTCTGATGAAGCAAAGTGTGGTTCAACCTCAGGCATTTTGTGAGGCAGAGAGCAATTAATCAGCATTGAAGCAATACATAACAGCACACTTTTTTTTTCTGGTGGGGAAATGGCCAACTAAATAGTTAACTTCGGTGCTATGAACACATTTTTACCAGAAATTTACATGCTTACTTCATTTATCATTCACCACTGTAAAGAAACTTCTATCTGATTCATCTAAGCATTTAAAAATGGTTTTAACTCCACCCTGCCTAGACAGTCTATCGAAGCTGAAGGATAAAAACAGGCCTAATATTAAATGCATGCTTAAGTGTTTGCTGAAATGAGCTTGGATTAAATTCCAATTGAGTGATAAATTGCAGTAGGAGAAAATACAGTAGATGTTTTCACCCATGATTCTCCAGACAACAGCATGAAACAAAGAATATTACATTGCGCCTCCTGTAAGAACTAATGAACTCTAATTCAGTTGCTCATTTGTTTTTTGTTCATTTGTTTCCTGGAAGAACAGACAGATGCAGGGGAGAAGAGAGATGAAGGGGAAATACTGATCCAAAATGCTATCCTTACAAGTTGTTTTTGTTACAGTTTTGTAAAACGTGTTTCTTCTGATATAGATGGCAGGTTTGGACATACCTAGCAAGAAAATATCAAAGAAATTCAACAATCTTCTGGCTTGATTATCGAATACGCAGTGTTGAAAGAACCTATGAGGTGAGGCACAGCAAGTCAGACAGTGTGCCTACATCTTTCAAGTTTACAACTGTCAAATTTGTTAAACTATGCTATTTTTAGTAAAATTACAATTTGTAACTGGCACATTGATTCCACACAGTTGGAGCCTGCTTCAATGCCAGTGAACATACTTTGATTTATTGCTCTTTTATTCAGGTCAGGAACCATAACCTCGAGTGCAGTCAACTCATTGGTCTCTGTGCTTGAGACAAGCGGTGAATATGGCCTTTAGAATTAAAACAGTTTATGCTATGAGGGAGAAGACGACCTGAAACAAATTTTCTGTAATTAGCCTTAACTAAATTTGGCTGCATTCTAATGAAAGAGACAACAGGGTAGAAAAAGAGAGTTGTTTATTATTAAGGAAAATGAAATCTGGAAACTGAGAATAAGCTGGAGTAAAAAACAAAAAAACAAAAAAAAAACCCACAGAAGAAAACAACATGCAAGAGAATAATTTCTTAGATAAATGGGGACTAGAAGAATTTTAAGGAGGTGTCACTAGAAACACCATAAGTATCCTGAAATAGAACCAGAGAACATAAGCATCTGACAAAATTTAATTTCTGTCATCCATACAACCTCAGTTCAAATGTTGCTTGTACATTCTCTATACTTTGATCAATAATGTACCAGTATGTGAAGAACAAGCAACATCATCCATACTCAAACAAAGAAAAGAAAACACAAGTAAAGTTGAGGGAAGTACTAAGAAGTCAACTGGGGAAGAGAAATGGTGCTTGAAATACCCTTTCTCAAAATTAGAGAAAGGAAGATGGCAGTTTCACAAGAGAAATTAGAAACACAAGCATCCATTTCTTCCTAAAAAAACAACACATTTCATTTGAATCTTCTGAAGACCTGTGTAATAGGAGGCATTTACTGCACTGTACTGAGGACAAGAATTGTCTCCATTATTGCTACTAGGAGACAATGAAAGGAAATTTGGCCTTTTACACAACCTGACAAATCACTAACAATCCCTCTCAGCCTGATGGTGGTTAAGTTCGAAAAGCCTAATGTTATGACAGATGTCAAGGAGAAGTATCTAAAAAAAGGCTATCTTAAAACAAAATCCATGAAAATATATAACTTGTAAACCTGGCACTATTCCTTTAAAGTGAAAACAATTAAGCACCATTTTAAGCAAAGTAGCCAGGGGGAATGACAGAAATCAAACATTTTTATTTCCAGATTATGTAACATTAAGAGAAGAAAAACACAAAACACAAAGAATAAAAAGGATTGGTTCTGCATTGCTAAACCATAAGGGACAAAAAACAGTGTTGGCATAACATTTTTCATTAACTACAGTAAAAGCAAAATGTACATATCAGTGTTACACATCCTCTTCTTGCCTAAGGCTCTGATTAAGTTCCCCAAACTTTCTTTGCTCTACAGCTTTTAATGCACCACCACATATTTTTCTGCTATCATTGAACATGTCAGAGAAATATCTCTGCAGCACACTAAATCTAGGTTAAGAATCATGGAAACAACAAATTTTTTTCCTACTTGAGATATAAAAGCGGCCATGGTAAGGGATTTTTTCTAGTTAACTGCATTCATATCTGAGAAATAACAGCCTTGGTTTTGTTACAGCCACAAGTACTCGGGTCACCCAAAGTAATTGGTTGGTAATGGCCACTGGAGAATTTATTTTGCATAAGAAACAATCCTGATATGAATTGGTGCAAGTGGCATGGCCTCTTCACTTATAAATTCCTTTCAATTTCTGGTATATGCTATATGTGCTTAAGGGAATACAGCAGAGGAATACGCAGTCTTTGGGAATTTACTGAACCACAATAAGAAAGAATAGTTCCTTAATTTTTCACCTCACTGCATCTCTGAACCGTACAACACTTCCTTGACAGAATTCCCTTTCCTTTACAAAAGGCCATAACATTTACAGTCCACAATAACTGCTGGACTGTGACATCAGTCTTTCTGAAAGCAGGAAAACAGTACTCCTGACACAGACATCCAGACTGGTGAGGACTGAACAGACACTGGTACAACTATTTGGATAACAACATATATGCATACATTCAGGTACTCATAACTTCTCCCTCCTCTCATTTCTTTAAAAGGAATTTTTTGCTCTATGTTGTTTAGGATCCACAGAGAGGAAAGGAAAGCTGCATAATGACATGCAATATAGTGCACATAGAAATAATATAGAGTATATAGAAATACGGATGCAATAAGTGAATAAAAACTGCTATCAAACTTCCCTTTGCAAGCACGATTTTCACTGTGCAACACACAAATAGAATGGTGCTTACTTCACTCTCCAGCCTCATGAGCTTTTGGGAAGTGGGATAATATTTCAGTATCAATAAAACAAGATCAGCCATTAAACTGATACAGAAATCATCTTTGGGCACTAGCAAGCCAAATTTTCCTTGCAGCATGAAGGAAGAAATCTTCATCAGTTCCAAAATGATGTTTTGAGTATTTGACTTGTACAGATACTCCCTTCACAAAGACACATGCTACCTAACAGAGGAGCAAACTGCATCTAAATTCTTCTCCTCCTCCCCCACAGGACATCAAAGAGCAGCTACAAAATCTGGGTTTATCAAGTTCACATACAAATAGCCACCTTGGAGAAAAAATGGCACACGGATCTCCTCCTCAGCTGTATTCCCAGAGGTTGCCTGCAGTACTGGGACAGCTGCTGATAGGTGGGCAGCTGATGACTGACACATGTTTAGAGGGGAAATTCATGGAAAAATAGGAATTATCTGAATTTTTCACCAAATTAAAAGTAAGGGGAAAAATAGGACACATCAGCTACCGAATGCTGAAATCTAACTGAATTGCTGAGCATACCCTTTTAGTGATATTTCTACAAACAGCTTGGAAAGCCAATAAGGCACGTGAGAAAATGTATTATTATTTTAGACTTTTGCAGACAAACTTGTTCTAAAGGCACTGCATTTATATAGGTGTGAAGATTGATATAAGAATACTGAGCCATGCACTTTGCTTCCTATTTCAAACCTTGACTGACTTTTTCAGGCATCATTAATATCCCATTTATGCACTGAGGTTTGCGTGAAGCAAATGTGCAATTTGTGTGCATTGTCAGACTTAAAACCATTGAGATAATGCCTTGGGAGAGAGGCCCACAAATAAGCGGTCTTGTCACTCCTACTACCAATAAGTGAGTTTCTTACACTGCACCCTCCCTGCAGAAGTAGAGGACCAAACACAATTGTGCTTCAATCAAAAAGGATATAGGTATTTTCAGCATCATGCAAGCAACCCAGTAAGCACTTGAATGAATGAACCCAAGCAATTCATATGTGGTACAAGGAGCTCCATCATCCAACACAACTGCATTGACACAGGTTAGAACTCCAGAACTAAATGTTTGAATTGTATCTGTGATATCAGATCCTATCAAGCCTCCTGGAAACTGAAAATTATTATGTTGTTATATCTGTTCAAATCTCTGCATTGCCAAAATCTGCCTGGAAACAATGCGGAGACCCAACATCACAAGAAAACTCTGCAGTTCCAAAGTCAAAATAGTAATAATAGCTTTTTTCAGGAGGTTAACATCAGGGATTTTCAATAAATGGAGTACTAAGGAGGTTCAGACTGCCTGAAAAGAGTAAGTCAAAGCAAAATACCAACATTTTTGTTGCACCATGTATCACAATTACTGTTAATATACTGCAATTGATTTAGTTCCAGTTTCACATTTCCACTGACAGTCTCCATAAAATCAGTGAAAATTTAGTTACTGGATTTCTCATGCCAATCTCCTAAGTGTGGAAAAACTTTTAGATTATGTCTAGAAAAAGATCATTTAATATTACCAGTAAAACATCTCATGCACAGGCTAGTAAATAAAACAGTTTCTCTTATCTAATTCTAATGTAGTACATAACGTGTGAAATCATTCCTTGGCAGAAAAGCTGAAGGAATTAGGGGGTTGTTTTCTGTCTTCCTTACTCTGTCTCCTTCCTTCAGCAGTTTCTCAATTCCATATTTGCCAAGAAGCACAGAAATGACTCAACTGTTTCACCTGATAAAATCAGATTTTAAGCTATTTTAATCCAAAGAAATTCAAAACCAGTTGTTTCTTATAACATCACTTAAAGAATGATCTAGCTTGAACAACTATACTTCACAAAAACATTTTCAAAAACATTTTCAGTCGTCTTCTATCAGTGAGAATGAATCATTATTTGCACTGTGAAGAATATTGTGACAACCTTTTAGCAGCTGGAAGTGGCTGAGAAGGGTTAGGAACTCCATGGTGAGCTTCATTACAAGGCATTATGTGACACCATTGTGTGAGGGGGGAAACAGCAAATGTAACCTTCAGGAAATGTCCTCGTTTATAATATCTGGAAACTGGATGTAATTCTCATCACTTGTGTTTCAGAGAGATGAATTTGCTGCGGAACAGGCAAAGAGCAAACCTACTGGGATGGTGAGAATGGGGAGTCTGTCTGAGCCTGATTTGTTTAGCTTTCCAAAATGAAAGCTGCAAGTTCTTATGATTGCTATCCATAAATGCACCTGGAGAAAATATATTCAGTCTGAAAAATAACACTGAATTGGGAATAAGAGTACATGAAGTGGCCATGATTAAGTTGCAGCTGAAAAGTCGTAGGATAGAGTACTGCCTGTGGTACATCAGGATTCTGAAACTCTCTCCCGTTACCAATTGGACAAAATGTTTGACTCATTTGAGGAGAGAGCTTTATTAAATCATCTAGTCACTTGTACAATACAGAAGTCTGGATTCATTAACCTTGAAGTGGCAACATCTTCTATCTGGTCCAACACACATCTGTTTGTGCAGCATGTGCCAGACCAAGCATTTCATGTTCTCAGTTTCAGAATGATTTTTACTTACAAGCCACACATTTTTCTTTTTAACTGAATTTAGGCACTATGGGGACACACAGGTTTAATATTACAGGGAACAATGAATGGTGAATTATACTTCAGGCTGCCAATACAAAACCACTGGAAGAAAACTGCTTTTCAACCTGAAACCTTGCAGAATGTCTCAAGTTTTTCCCCCTTCAATTTCCTTGGGTCTCCTTTCCATCTTGATTCCCTTTTAACTAGCTCTAATGTACCAGTCACAGACAGTCCACGTGTCTACAACTCACTGGTAGACATTATATTCTCAATATTTTATTGCAGCTATTAAAAGCCATCACAGGATTGGTTTGTTTCTAAGTTTCCATCATTTCCTATTTTAATTATGGATTGTTTAGCTGAACAAAGCCATATTAAATGAAAAGCACGGTGCAGGAGTAGAGGAAGAACTTTACAATCACAGCTGACAGCTTAGCTATTTATGCTGTAAATGCATCATAAATAATTTCTGAGGACTTCATACTTTTCTGTACATGGTCTGTAGCAGGCTCATAAATAGATTGATAAACGTATATTAACCAGTGACATCCAAACCTCAAAGTAAAGCACTGGCACAGCCTTCTCTCAAAGGCATCATGCTTGTTATAACCTCCATAGACTCGCTCTTTGTGAGCAGACATAATGAATATAGGAAACATTTTCAAAATGAGAATTATCAGATCAACTTCTCTTACTAAGGATCTCAAACACCTGAGAAGAATCAGATTTCCAGAGACCCTCAGCTCAGCCAAAAGTACACAGCATGCCAGCTTTCATAATAAATCTAAAAGCAATGTACAGGAGGTGTGTGAGCAACTTAACAGCACCCTCTCCCTACATTAAAAAGGAATTTGCAAAAACTAATAAATTCTGTCTTCCAAAATATTTTGCTGAACAAATCTTAATTAGCCCCATGTAAATACATTCACCATTTTAGTTTCTATATTCTAAAACTTCTTATTCAGTAAATTTCTCACGCCCCATGACCTCCTGATCTGCCTTGTGTCTGCAATAGGACACGCTTAATTTCTCTACAGACATGACATACACTACGTATAAAGGAATAATAAAAAGTTAGAATTCACAAACTTAGATATTTTTCCAGAAATAGAGCCAGTGACATAACACGACAATGCACAAGGATTAAAAGAGACCAGACATTCATAGAAGAAAAAAACTGCCCTGAATTAGCTCTGTCCCTTTACTCACCTTGCCTTTCTTCCTGTACCCTCCTCTTCCTCACTTTCCTGCTCCCCAAGCCAGCCTGTGTTCTGATAGAGCAATGACATGCAAACCAGCACAGCAGATGACATAGATTCCTGAAGGTTTGATCAGTGTGGGGTTTTTTGTTTGTTTTTTATTTGCTCTTGAGGATGGCCCAGTCTAAAGAAGTACCTGGACAGCTGCGCCTAACAACAACGAGCACCAAACATGAAAGGTAAAAGCACTTATTACAAACATTCTCCATGTATTTACTACTTTCCAGGCCCAGATTTTATTCAGCTGCTCAGAAATGATAATTTAAGTGTGCTGCTGAATCCTCACTGCCCCCCTCTGTACACACGCTGCCTAACTGAACTGCTTAGCAACACGCTGAATGCTGCCAAATTGGGCTGGGAGCTGGAGCACAGCTCTCCAGCAGATAAGTGACAATCAGTTCATGTAGTGTGGGGTTTCTCTGCTGTGTTCCTTCTGCAAAAAGATGGAGACAAGTCCCTCTAAAACTCCACGATGTTCACCTCATAGCTTATGGCTGAAGCAGGGGAGAGTGGCAACAGATTCAGCAATACAGTTGTCCTCAGCTAAAACGTTTCTGAGGATGCAAATTTCTTAGGGCAAATTGGTAAATCATTCATCCAGATGTCTTCAGTGCCATCCAAAATAAACTTTGAAAGGTGAAATATGCAAAACAAATGACCAAATAACATCATTACCATATGCAATATCTAATTTTCTTCTGGCCCCTGAGGAGTTAAGAAACTATAAAATGTATGGCTCCCACTTCTGTCTGGCAGAATCCATGAAAGAAAAAAAAACAAGCAAAATTTATACACGCTTAAAGTTTTCTAAATTCTTCAACAAACATTCACCAACTAGCACCTTGCTAGTGAAGCTGTAGGAAAAAAAAAAGACACAAAATTAAGGAGAGCTGTGAAGAAGAAAAAGACGTGTCCTGTTTTTCACTTCTTTAAAGGTTACAGAGGGATAGAAGGTGCCAAGACGTGAAGGAACACTGGAAAAGACAGGAAGAAATCCAGAGATGATAATGATGATCTAATCCGATATGCTGCAGGACCTCAGTGCTGTTAAATGGAAAAATATCTGTATTAAAAAAAGTCTTGGGGGACTAAGTGAGTACAGCTTCATACAGAATGCAATAGGGAGATAATCACAACATGAAGAAATGAAAAATGTAAGTATATCATGTGTATTAAAAGACACAATGATAGCAGGGTAGCATGGTATGGTAAGACTGTGAAAAAAAGTAGGGAAAGAGCAGGAATGACAGTGCAAAATCTTATGTGATCAAATCATTTGAGCAAAATATGGTAAAAGAACATTAAGTTCCTTTAAAGATCTCCACAACTGAACTTGGATTAAGCCAAAAGTCTTAGCATTAGAGAAATTCTGTCAAAAATGTTTTCAGCTTCCTGAAGGAGGGGAAAAAATGGCAGGAGGCAGATGTCACGTGGCAGCAATTACTGCGTTTCAGGGATTCAGAATAAATAAAAGCAGGAATCTCCCACTTCAGTCATTCTCCCAGTACAATCTCATCACAGAACATCTCTATGAGATATTCTTTTTGACAGCTGTATTATTAAGATAATGCTATAGAAGACTTGCAATAACATCTAATTATGTAGAAACATAGAGGAAAAGATTTGGATCAAATGTCCAGCCACAGAAGGATTACAAGCCTGTACCCTACAGCTGTGAAAAATTAAACTAGGAAAGGTACTACTAAGGCCTCATCTGGATAACGTATGCAATTCCACCCATGGAAAAAAAAATGTTATCTGCATTTGTAGTTTGTTTGAGGGAATTACTGTTTATTTTAAAGGGAGGTTCTTAGTTTCTATAACGTCACAAAATGAAAGTTGAGAAGGTTTTTATCTATTTTCCACTCTTTCTCATAGAGCTAACCAGCAGCAAGGAAGAACTTCAGCTAAAGGTTGACGTTGGCACTAGAACAAATTATTCAAATTGACCACAAAGACACTTGGGTGAGAAATCACAGTATTTCTAACTACCCAGTAAGCAAAGAGAAGGGGAAAAAAAAAAAAAAAAAAAAAAAAAAAAAAGGAATAGAAACTCAGAAACCAAAGCTAGTTTGGATAATCAATATACAAAAATGATAATGTAAAAGAGGCTGCATGAAAAGGATTTCATCAACTAAGAGGTTTTTCTATTTGCCTACATTCTTGTTTTCCAGTTCCATTAGTCAGACCTTCTCCAGCTCAGATCCACACTTCAGTGGATGAGTCCATCTGCCATGCACCCACAGTGCTGAGAAGCCAAGGAAGTGCACAGCTACCCTGACACTGAGCCTTGCTTATTGGCACTGTCAGTAGGATCCATTGCGAGTTACTGAGTCATGTGAATTAAGGAGTGAAAAACCCCACAAAACCAGGCTTGCCAGATGTGCTTTTTTCACATATTTTGACAATTATAGTTGGGATTAATCATTTATGATAATACTTCATAATGCTCTAGCAAATGCTCTGGAGTATACTCAGTAAAAAATAACGAAGTCTTAAGTAACATGGCAACTCACTCAGCTTTTAAATTTTTGCTCAGAAGCAGAAGGAAACAGCTTGTGTTTTCTGCAGATTATGGAGAACTACCACAGGAAAATTAGGAACATTTCCATTATTGCTTCTTTATCTCTTTCTTAAGCATTAACTGCCATTAACTACTATAACATTACCATTGTTATGCAGCAACAAGACACCCACAAATAATATCTTCACAGCATTAAAGGGAGAAATGCTACCAAGTAGTAATATGGGGTTATACAAAAGAAGCCATAGGAGAAGAAAGGACTAATAATTTGTGTCTAAATAAAAGTCAGCACTCTAATACTCATTGAAAGCCAGCTGTCAAGTCCTGCATAACTTAACCATCTCTCCCTTGCTTATTGTGGCTTTGCTCAGCAATACAGCTGGCTGCAAGCTATCACAAAAAGGTTTCCTTCACTTAAAAAAAAACAAAACAAAACAACAACAAAAAAAAACAACCAAAAAAAAAAAACCCCACGTCATTCTGATAGAAATTTTCCATCTGACTCCTTTATCACAACTTCTGGACAGGGTTGGATAAGCACCAAGCACAGCCACGTGATCTGGCATAGCTCATTTATGAAACGCAATGTTGATGTGTAAGCAGTTAAACATCTTGTGTCAGTAACACTGACACTATCTCAGCTTTGAAAAATGTCATCAATTGAACAGTGCCTGTACTTAATTTCAAGGAAATTAAGGAAGTCTGTGGCATTCAAATAAACTTGCTATTTCCATACTTCCTTGTTTTGCTGATTGGCAGCAGTTGCCACTGTAACATAAGGTGGAAAATAGGAACAACTTGCACAGATCTATCATATGTTTCACATTCTGTAAGTGTTTAGGTGGGAAGGAGTTATTGTTCCAAAGCTCAAAAAGAGGTAACAGAGTATTCACTGCAGATGCAAGTCTGAGGCACTCACCATTTCATAAAAGCAGAATCCTTCCAAATGTTGTGCCAATGGAGACAGTAAACTGACAAGAAATGTAGATCAATGTTCTTTAAACATTTCAGCTTTTCTGATAAGCAAACATTTCAGTCTGTGTAATATTGTCAAACTACAGCTGCAGAGAATTTTGAAGAGGCTCCTATGCATGCTTTAAATATTCCTATTCCTTTCTACCAGAAAATGTTCTCAAGAGAGCATAACGCCAACACAATTCTGTTCATATTGCAGTCAGCTCCCTGTATCAACTCTGGGAGAGAGAATGGGCAAAAGCTCAATGAAAACTTGGAATTCGATGTCATTGCCTGACTGAGGTACTTCACATGTTGCATCAGAGGAAATAGGAAGATAATTTGCCTCTGGATTTGTGCATTAAAAATATAACTGATGTTGCGGAGAGAAAGGATTTGGCAAAGCAGGCAGAAGGCTACAGGCATTGCACTGCCATTAAATTAGCATTTAATCTTTCCTTTACAAGATGCAGCATTTTCCTGAGAAAAAATGATTTTTGCAAGATAGCAGACTCTGAGATCTGTCAAATAATCAAAAAGCTGATTTCTTGGCACAGAAAAATCTACCCAAAAAATAAGACTTTTTGAATGACATGTATAGAAATGACAGGAAGGAAGGGAGAACTTCTTGGTTCACAGGAAGAAATTTTTATGAGCTCATGCCAGGAGGCAAAAATAATCTTTAATATTTAAGAGATTTTACAGATATGTGGAAGGATCTATATAAAATTTAGATTCTGTCATTAAAACTGAGTCTAAAATGTGCAAGGAAATAGAGTAATGCACCTAAGGCAACAAATAGCCTCTGGAGCCTTAGGCCTGTGTCATGATTGAGGAACAGCACTTTCTATACTTATATCTGTATAAAGATCTGTATAGATCTGCACACAAAAATTTGAAAGGCAGGCAAGAACTGTTATCTTTGTGAATGATTTGTATTGAATAGTTTTTTGTTGTTGTTGTTTTTTTTCCCCTGCATGAATCAGTAAAGCTTTCAAATTGCTGTCCTTCCATTGCTCACCATTGGAAAAAACAGAAAATATTCTGTAGAAATACATGATAATTCAATATCCACTTAAATTATTTTCTTTATAACCCTACTCCTTCTTTTTATATTTTAAGAGCTCATACCAAGAGGTAAAAATAATATTTAACCATCTAAGGCCAGTATGGAAACAAATCAAGCTGACAGTTTTGAATGTACCAGCAATGACTATTTACTTTCCAATATACACCATTTAATAGATTGGTTATGATGATAGAAGTCACACCCTATGCTTGTGAAACATCAAGTAGAGATGCTTTCCAGATTGCAAAAACCTCCTATACCTAGGTGATAAAACACAGAAGACGTGTAACAATAATAGTACTAAACTTGCCAGAAGCAAGAAAACAAGCTGTCTTGCAGATCATTTTACAATGCCTTATCAATATCTTGGTAACGGCTTTCTCAATTAAAAAATTTACCCTGATAGTTCCTTCTTACTATTTACAATAGCCAAGACAACCACTAAAAGTGAAAACAGGAATAGCAGGAGCATCTAGAAAACTCTCACAGCATATATTAACGAGACTGAGATTTTCTTGAGGACTTCAAGGGAATTTGTGTTACAGTATTTGAGCTCATTACAACAGCTCAAAATCGAAGATCAGAAATGCCAAAAGAAAACAAAAGATGTGTCTAGCATTTTCCTCAAAATCAACTTGTGCCTATGATTTTACATCAACATAGAAAATGATAGTAGCAACAGAGTCAAACATCTTTGCATCAAGTTGGTTCTAAAAAATGGCATTAAAGATTATGTCTGTGCAGCTTTATGAATGGTAAAGCCTCCATATTAATAAAATGGCTCAGCTATGCACCCTCCCAGCCTTATGGAAAAACAAATTCAATTAAATTTCTTTAAAGATACCTGACGTCCATAAATTTTAATGACATTTTAATGTCCCTATTTCAATGACTTTTCACCTGACCATCTCATCCCTTTTTATACACTACACAACTTTTTTGAACTAGTGTTGCCTCCTCTCTGACTGTTGGTTTCAAAGGAAACCCGAGTTTCTCCCTCATTATTCAGCTGATTTGTGCCAGAGGAGCATCAAGAATGGGTGGGTACCCTTACAAATTTCAAGTTTCAATCTTACAGTGAAAAGTATGCATCCCTACAGATGAGCTATAACAAACCTAATTCCAAAAATCAACCTCCTGGCACTTCATGCACATACCTATTTGACGTTATTCACACCTGAAAATTAACATTTCAGTGATACGTGCAATGAAAATCAGTGTACAACTAAATCAACACCAAAACCTATTAATAAAAGGACCATTTAGTAAGTTGATATCTAGGTCGATTCACTTGGTTGTGTATGTAACCAGAGTTACTTGGAAGTATTAATACTCAAGTAAAGCACCAGGTCGCCATGGAAAGCAGCAGCAGAAGGCAGTGTGGATATCAAGGTGTAAAGTGATACAGGGTTATCCAATGGTTCCACATAAGAAAAAAAGACCTCTGTGGATTTATCTGATATTGATTCACCTCTTCTCTCACTTTCTGGCCAAAAATAAAACAAAATCATGCAATTTACAGCATAGAATTTGTGTGTGTGTGTGTGTGTGTGTGTGCGTGTGTGTGTGTGTGTGAGCGTAAGACAGTGTTTACTTCTCTCTATAGGACTAAGCAGGCACTTATTTGCAGGGAACAGAGAATAACCTGGATTAAGTTTCTTGCTTATCCTTGGGAGAAATAAATTGTTTGCAAAACACTTTTGAAGCAACTGAGACATCCAGAAAGATTACATGAATTTGGAAAGAAGAGAAAAATGTTAGTAAAGGAAAATACAGAGAAAACAAAGATACAATCAAGAAAAATAAGGTACTGAAATGAACATGTGGCAAGTACTTATTGGCATATACCTGTTAAACTTCCCCTGGAGAAACATACCACATAACCTGAAGGTAAAACAAGATGTGACAGAACAATAAGAGATACTGAAAGTAGAATATATAATAAAAACAGTTATAAACACTAGTTTAGCTAGTGACTACTGTTTTATGAAATGTAGCTCCTAGATCAGCAATAGGAAACATTCCAATCAATGTGAAATCTATAAAATATTTATCCATGATTCTACAAGTCCTTAATTTTATCCTAGGATGCTAATTGTTAAATGTTTGAGTTTCTTCCACCTACAAAACAAACAAAAAAACACAAAGAAACAAAAAAATAACAACAGAACAACATAATAACTCCTTTAACTGGGAACAGAAGGTCTTTACACATCTTGAGCTGGTAAAGTAAGAAACGAAGACATATGTCCTTCAGATATTGTGGTGACAACACTGAGAGGGAACAAATGTTCTCAGTAGGCCAGTGCCCAGAAGGCCAGTGCAGGATGGACAAGCTGTAAGCTTGTTATGGAGCCATTCAAGGTAACGCAGAACAAAGAAGTCAAGTCTTTTAGAAAGCATTTATGTCACTGGAAGAACCAAAGGATCTGTGTGCTGTGCAGGTGGCATCAAAAACTTGCTAAAAAGAGATAGATGCAGCCCACTGCTTGTTCAGTACACATCTTTATACTCATAAGGTCTTTTTCATAATAACAAGATCCAAATATTCATTTGGATATTACTTTCATATGAGAATATCTTATGAGAATAATGGGACACACACCGAGATCTTTTAGGATGAAACGGCTGCTGAAGATGTGTCCTGTTCCCTAGAAAAGCACCTCACATTCACAGTCAGATGCCTGCAAACCTATAGCAACGTGTCCTTCTCGTTGATTCACAAAGGGTGAACTATACAAATAATCAAATATCATCTTGCATTTCTTCTAGGATGAAAAGATGAAAATAACCTTTAAGCCTATACATAAAAAGTCATAACATTTGTTCTTCTCTCATCTGTAATGGTCAGAAAGATTACAGTTGTATTTGAATCAAGACAGCACTTTAGTAATGGGACGTACTCAAAGGTAATAAAAACTGACCCTCTCCCTTCCAGCAGATGGACAAACCTGTGCTACCAGAACATCTTTGTTCTTCCAATAGATAGGCAAACTAGACACAGCAGCAGACAGCACAGCAATAGCATGAGCAGCAATCCTAACTTCCTCACTGCTGAGCATCCCTGAGGAACTATTAATTAGTTAGAAAGTTTAAATAGGCACCTTCCACTGGTTTCTTTATGAAACCATGTTATTCATCTCACTTAAGTGGGAATCCAGAAGATGACTGTGTGGAATTGAGAATAACACCTTTTTTTCAGAAGAATTTTTTTCATTTCACTGTTTTCTTTTTTTAATTGCCTAGATCCACCATTTTCTTGACTGAACACCCCTTGGGATGTGAAGACCACTTAGCTATTTATTCACGCAAGCAAAGTGGCTTTGAAAAAAATTGTGTTTTCATTTTCAGACATCTGACAAATGAGACTGATTCATTAGTAATTAAAAAGTACAGTTCTTTACAGTACAGCTCATCCTACTGGCATACTGAAAGGCAGAGGGAAGGAAGCAGAATAGCTCTGGAGAATGAGTTTGTCAAATGTGTGTATTTTCTGCCATGAGAAAGGTGAAGTTCTCACATAGTCTATTTTTCCCAATTCTCTGTCCTGCCATCTTCATCTGTAATGATTGATTAAATATCTCAAAGCACTCTCATGGGACTAGCAGTTCACGTTTCATGACAGAAGAATAATTCTGGATCTGCTACCACTTCCAGAAAACCATAGCACCTAGGAGTTTGTCATCGAAACATTACCCTTGTGACTATAAAAAGAGATGTAGGTGCAGGTTACATTGTCAGTATAAGTCTTTGGATAGAAAACAAGCACTTTCCTGTTTTAATACAGTACTCGCATTTTAAATTTGAAGAACTATCTCAAAACTACACTTAAACAAGAAAAAAACTGTTACAAGATACCATACCCTATTCATTTACACTAACATCTTCTGCTAGTGCCTCTGAAATAATACTCTTCATTTCCATTATTTCCTGTCAAGAAATACAGTCACATTTGTTTAGTGATGTTGCAGAATTTCATAACCTTAGTGCAGTACTGTCAGCAGTTAGCAATACTTTTAAAGCCCCATACCCCTGTTTTAGGTCTATCTCTTTTTTATAATCACTTCTTTCACATCTGGAAAACAAAATTCATGAGGTTTTAACTCTAACAACACCTACAAATTTGAAACAGAAACAAAACATTTATCTTTTCATTCAAATTTGACAATTCTGCATCTAATTTGATTTGGATTCAAAATAGTTGACTTCACCTCTAGCCCTTCTCATACTCAGCCTTGTTTTCCTACATCTGTATGTCTTAACCTGTTGTTTAATTTTCAGTGCTGAATTTCTATTCCCACTAGTATTATTCTTTAAACTTCCTAATTTAATGTAACACTTGTGTATTTACTGACTGTAGCAAGAATTAAAATATATCAGTTTTCCCAAGGAAGAAAAGAACAATTAGAAAAGCTACATTCTTAACTGGAAACAAAGGTATTCTTCTGGGCCACAGACAAAATAATTCCTTTCTCAAACCACTATTTAAAATTTATCACAAGAAAGTATTTTGAAATAAATAAATCTTAAACCTTTGGAGTATAGCACTCAGATATCCTTGCTTAAACAACAATCTAAGTTAGCAAAACTAAGCATTTACAATAACCAAATTCCAGTTTATTAGCCTTGCAAAGGTTCAGGATTCTGTATTCATAGTTACATTTCTTTCAGCTCCTGAAGTTCTCTCAGCTGTTCTCATAATAAATATCACCTCCAAATATTTAAATATATAATGTGTAGATTACTTTAACCTGCATATTTTCAGAGCTGGACAGGTGCCCAAATGACAGAGAGGCACCCAGCCCAGCAGTATCTATGGCCTTTTATCTCTCACTCTTACGCATTGCTCTTCTCTCTCAGAGCTACCCTGGGACTTTGCTGACCACAATAGCTTTGGGTTCTCTCAACCCAGAGACTTATTCAATCACTCATCCATCAATACACCTGATTAACAGCAATGGTCTTTTAATAATCTTCTACTACACAAATTCATACCATCGCATTGTGGGCCAGAACAAGAGGTATTTCATCAACTTCAAAAGTACAAGTCAGGCTGAAGTTCATTAAAAATATATATTCTGCTGTGCTTTGTGTTTGAAACTGCTGTCTCTAAAATGTGTCAACTAATGAAAGCCAACAAAAATTGTACAGCTGAGCTGGGTGTGATTCCCATGTTTAGGACCGACTTCACTGGACATAAATGCTTAACAATATATTTTGAAATATTTTCTGATATTCCTTATTTAAAAAAATGGAACATAAAAAGTCTTTAAGAAATACTATAACCAATGTTGTAAATAATAGCATAAGATAATATTGAGTTAGTCTGAGTTGGCACTCTGTGTTTCTGTTGGAGGATTCATCCATCATCAAAACCTTTCCTCCCCATATTCCACTGAAAGCTCCTAAGAACTGCTTAGGCCTCACACAGTTATTACATTTTATAGCTTACAAAACCCTAGTCTGCTTAGGCAGGACTAATTACCCTCATTTCATTAAAATTGTATGCAGACCTGGCTATACTCAAACTTGGTGAGCACCCTGATGGCTATTCAGCTGCAGGTCACCACACTGAAATCTAATTATCTAAAAAAATGTAGATATGCCACTCTGTGAGATACAAGTTTGAACTTGAATGCTTTTTGTGAGATCAGGTCTTGAAAATGGTTAAATATATTCACGTCATTACAGTGTCCAAGTTCAACCACAAGCAATATGAGTTCCAGCAATAATTTAGAAAGGACCTATCGAACAGAAATGAGTAATTTAAAAAGGATAAGGAAACATTTATATTTAATCACATGCAGCAACTAGAAGGAGACCTACATCATAATATTAACTCTGGCTGGGAATACTGTTGAAAATTTTGCCAGTAACACACAAACAGAACACACTTTGATTATGGTGTTAAATTTGTTATTAACCGCTCAAATCTAAACTGAACAACACACTTTTTTAAATGATTAATTAGTATGGTCTGATCCAAAAAGAATATCTTCTCTTTTATTATGTTGGCATAATATATATCTTCTCTTTTATTATGTATGACATCAGAGGCAGATGTTGGTGGTATGGCAGTAGTGGATGAACCTTCCCACCAATACTTCCTTAAATTCTGTTGCTGTGAGACAGATGGCAGCAGAGGGGCAGTCCGACAAAATGGCGTCTGACATGGAAGCGCAGATGAATCAAAGGTGTGGGACTGAATTCCTCCATGCAGAAAAAATGGCACCTATTGACAAACATTTATGGAAATAAACGAGTGGATGTCAGCACAGTGAGATGGGGAGTGATGCGTATCACCAGGGACTGAAGTGTCCTGAAACTGACTTAATTTCTCAAGGAGATAGAAAGAATAAAGTCAGTCGGTTACACTTATTTGTGTGCTTAAAGATCGTGTATAGAGAATGCTATCAAAATGCAACTGATTCGTTTGCAATAAACTGCTGTGTTATTGGCCTTAGAGACTTGAAAATTTCAGAGAAATGGTGATGACACTGCACATTGAACAGCAATCACATTCACCAAGAAACAATCGCCTAAAAATACTGTGTAAGCACAGAATTATTTAAAAGCACTTTATTAGAAACAACATTGGTTTGGCTGCTCTGAGTCAGGGTTATGACCTGTGTGTCACAACAAGTTGAGAGGAATTTATGTTGTAAAATCACTTCCTTCAATAAGATCTGGAGCATCTTAGAAGAAAATCATTTTCTGATTCAGAAGAAACCCTACATAAATCTCGATAAAGTATCCATCTCTCTGTTGCCATATTTGCCCAGAAAAGCAAAACCATGTCAGTAACATGGGAGCTGTCTCACACAGGTGCAAAATGGAGACATGATTATGAAATAGCAATCAGGCCATGTCAGCTATTGCAATCTTTATGAAAATAAAATGAGCAGGGAAGACATTGGAAAAAGTGATGGAACTCTATAGAAGAGTAAGAGAATAAAATCAGAATTCAAATGCAATTTCCTCAACCTACCTTGAAATTATTTAAAATGTCTCATTCTTCCTATTCTGAATTCCAACAAAGGAAATTAAAAACTTCTACGTGCCTTCTCCAGATTCCAAAAGAGTCAGGAAAACAATTCCAAAGGAATTGTTAATAGGAGGAAGATGTTTTGCATTGTAATAATAGCATAAATGAAATAATTCAACTCATAAATGGCAACAGGATCTTCCTGGGGAAAAGTTTGTAGCTTTGGAGTACACTTCCCTTCAAAACAACAAAAGCCTAGATGTGACACCTTCAAACACAGTGCATGATCTCAGGGCAAATGGCAAATTTACTCACTATTTTCTAGGTTTTTGTTACCTGTATACAAAAATATTTCTCCACTTTGACCTCAAATTTCCTGTGCTTACTGCATATTCTGGCTTATGTTTTGAGTACTTTTATTCTGAGTAATTGTGTGCTGACAGTTTTCATAATCACTAATTGCACTAGATGACTCCTGTGATCAGAAATAAAGCATTTGGGGGGGATTAAGTGAATTAAACCATGCTCAGAATCAATAATTATGCTGAAGTCCACTTATGTACAGATACATTTTTCTTTTGCACAGAATGATTTATCCAATGCTCTTGACTTTCATTGCTAATGTAAAAGTTTTGTTAAATATGAAAATGTTGCCTTTTTTTTTTTTTTGTCCTTTCTGTAATAGAGCATTGTTTCAGATTTCTTAATGTTTCAATTAGTATAGATTGCAAGGTTGTTGATTTGCTAAAGAGCGCTCTCCAGGCCACAGAAAAGTTTATAAAATGATTGGGACGGCAAATGAAATTCACAGAAAAATCATTTAAAACTAAAATGTTATTAGCTTTTAATGTATAAATTGGAAACATCAGAAGAATCCCTTAAAGAAATATTTCCAGCAGAACAAAAAAAAAACAAACAACCCAAATTAGCCTGAGCCTTCCTTCATTATAATATCCCAATTCCAAGCTATTATTCTCATGGATTATTACTGCACACACTACAGAGTTCTGCTTTAAAAATCCTGACTCCTACTTAATTCAGTTCCTAGACTCAACTACCTGGGTATTCATGGCCACAGACATCTGCTGAAATTTTCATTTTGGTATTCCCCAGCTTCTAACACAGGGGTTCAAGATTAATCTTGTCACTACTGTTCCACTAACAGAACAGTGTAAATGAAAGAACTATTAGAAATACAGGTATTTTATCACAAATTCAAAGTTCTTTCAGATTGAACTGGCTACACATTGACAGACAGATGCTCCTGAACGTGACCCAGAGTCTCTAATGGACTATGGACTAATGGAATATGGACTTTTTTTTGTCTCATGCTTAACATGGGCTCCTACAATCTTTGTAGACAATATCGTGTACAGAGCGATAATTAGTACTTTGCTTCAGACAAGTTACTTTGTTTAATAGTGGTCACAAACCATGAAGAGAAACCTGACAAAGAGGTGGGAACTTTCAGAGAACCTGTAGCAAAGGAGTATGAAACAAATTTTTTGATAAATCATGAGAACCCACCTTAAAGGAAAAAGAAATACATACTAATTACTTAAATTGCACGTGGTAGACTGAACAATGGGGAAATCCAGGTAGAACTGAAAAACAGCATTGAGGCCAAATTCCATGAACAGTACAGCACAGCTGCTGTCAAAGCCAGCATCCTGGGGAGCAGTGATCTCCAGTAACTCCAACAACGCAATTTCCTTTACTTAAAAGGAAAAAATATGCACTGCCATTTGATCTGTACAACCGAATGAGGGCTAAGAAATGAATGTTGGCACACAATGCTAAAAGTTTTATTAAATTACAAACAGATTTATTTCTTAAGAAAGGTGACCTCAATTTGTCTTTCAAAGGAGTGTTCTAGTCCTTGTACATCTGTGCTGACTTATATCTTCTTACACTTTTATCAAATGTAAAAATCAACAGTCAAATCATAACAAATCATAAGGACCCGTTATTTAACAAAATCTTATTTCTAAGCTGCCAGTGTCATTACCTCATTCAACAGTAGCTATAAAAGAAACTTTGCAGCGCAGCAAAATAGAAGTAGATACACTGAGTGACAAAGTCAGTACTGATGGCCCAATGGTCACAATAATTATGTTGGTGGAAACAGAGCTATTCGGTACTAGGAGCAGTCTGTTTCCTGGGACAGCACCAGAACAGTACTGGCACCAGTATGTGCTCTCCTGGAAAGCATTTACTCAGCTGGCATGTTCAAAGATTGCTCCATGAGGCATAAGAAAACGTAATTATGTGGAGGCAACCAGGACAATTACTTCACATATGCACTCCTGATCCAAATCAAAGTGCTAATCTAAACTCACTCATTGTAACATGCAGAACTAGAGACATCCACACATTTCAGTAGCTGTAGTATTAATGGTCTAGAATGAAAAAAGAGAGCTAATTGTAAATAACTTTTTCCTATCTAATCATTAGCGAGTTTCATATCCTTAAGATCTACATACTTAATTCTTCAAGTGTCACTAAACATAATAAATGCAAGCAATATATTCATTATAAAAAAAAATAAGATTTAAATATATATAGATAATGAATTGCTTCTCCTATGTATAAAAAAAAAAAAAAAACATGACAAGTTTCCACATGTATTCAACAGCTAACAGGTTCTATTTGGGCACCATACTTCCCGCAAATAAATAAGTGAACAATTTCCAAAGAGTTTATGTTATACAGAACTCTTCTAGAGCTCTGGCCATGACTGCAATGCTCTTCTGACATGTTTAGCATCAGCCATCCAACCTAACAATTTCTTCCATAGAAGTCTAGGAATTACATCACATATAGAAGGAGATAATGAAAACAAAAATTAAGTCAAAACCTTTCAGAGAACTAAGTTGAGACAGACAAGAATTTATAAGCAAATCACTAGAAACGATTAAATGATGGAGCTTGACTTTAAATGCTGTGAAATTACTTCAGTACTGGAGAAACTTCATTACTTTTTCCTGCTAGCATATAATGGATTTTTTGAAGTATAATTTTCTCTCCTGAAAAGCTTTGGGATATTAAAATATGTTTGATTAACTAGTCAAGAAGCAAAGTAAACAACAGTAATTTTGGTATACTAGTATCCAAATAACTCAGGAGAATATCTGTGAGCACAGTGAAAACTAAACAGAGCCAGAAATGCCTTGTAAATATTACAGTAGTTGCTTCTGCCAAAATACTGTCAGCCAGCACAGATTACAGTGCCATAATTACAGTAGATGACCTAAAATGATTATAAATTAACAGTCTGTAGTACAAAGTTAAACATTATATATTTTTACTAGGTAGCTGCACAAAATATGAACAAAGGACTCTGAAATATTGTAAAAGAGAAATCACCAGGAAATGTTTTTCTGTTTTAACTCAAACTCAATATTTTTCCACAAAGGTGGTCACATTTTTCTAGATTATTTTCTCAGTCAAGTAATAACTTCAAATTGTTTCAAAAAAAAAAAATACCTAAATCTCATAATTTTTGCCCCAAAGTTCCACAAAATAGGAAGGCAATACATGCAGATGTACTCAACTATCTGTGATTTAGTCCTTTGCTACCAAAAGGTACTCATGCTGATATAACAGGAGTTCTTAATAAATTAGAAAATATAGAATCTGGTTTCTATGCTGCCTATTCAAAAAACACCTCAATTTCTGTGTTGTAATTACTCACCTTCAGATCCTTCTCATCTCCAGTTCTGGGAAAACCAGAGAGGGTCTCTTTTTGTTTGGGATGAAATTTTCTAGGACATGTTTTAGGGACAAAACCCAAGATTTAGATGATCTACTCTGCCCATGCTGCTCAGTAATTTTGAAAACGGCACCATTATTACTTGTCATTTAACTTCCCTGAACCAAATCAGAAACCTTACATCTGCAAAATGTCAAGAAGAAAGGGAAAGGAGAACCAATCCACACTAAATCAGTGGTGGTTTCTGTGTGATAGTTCTGCTATGGCAGGTGAGGTACAGGAAACAATCCTGTGCAATGATCACCAAAAGCATGAGAAGTTGACATGATGCTAAGTTCTGAAAAAAAATGTTACTGCTTTCTTTTAATGAGGCTTTTCTTAATATTTGATTTATTTTCTGATGACAGTATAAAGCGCATTGACACCTTTTCATTTCCACATCATCACAAGTTCTCTGAAGGCTTACATTTAAATCTCTCTGCTATAATCACAGCAGTTTCAAATTAGCATCTTAATGAATTCTCCAAGGACTTGTGTCCTCACGCGTTTTCCCTTTTCTAATCTCATATCATAATGGTGCCATAACTGGGTCCCTTCTGATTCCAGCTGAAATCATTATGGAACAGTTAACAGCAAAGATACACTAGATTAAACAGAAGAGAAATTCTGTAGCATTGTAAAAGAACAGATTATGATTTCTGACGTTTTTTTAGCATTCTCAGAGAAGTCAGTCTCTGTGAACAAAAGGTACCAGGCAGTCTGAAAAATTCTTAATATGAAAAATATTCAGCTAGTGATTTTTGAATTCATTTAGTACAAACTACACTAACTGTTAACAAAACCACCCTTTAAAAGTCAAATAAGTGAAAAACTGCAACTTAGAGCCCAACTGGTGATACACACTATCGTATCAAGGTAGTTGAGAATGACAAAAGGAAACAACAAACATTAAATGATATTCTTGTAGCTGATGTCTAACAAGAGACACAGAAGTATTTGGTATCTACACCAGAGTTGCTGAACACTATTACTTATTTCCTTGAAAGATAGCTGTAAGTAGCAGAACTCTCAAAAAGCTCACCCTTCTTTACAGGGTCAGCTCTACGCTGGCCTTAATTCAAGCCTAAATGAACACATCTGCTTCTCCAAATTATATTGAATATTTGGAATGAATGGAAAAAAACTGATTCACTTAAAATATATTGAATGGGGAAAAGACACTCAGAATTGTACATCTTTTCTGAGGATCATGATGACTAAATCACTGATGTCAGTAATATGCTAGACCATAAAATGTTGTGCTAATAAGATGCAAGTAAAGCTCTGTAATGGTAAGAAACTGTCAGCTCTCTAAAACTCCATCTTACTGCAAAATATCTTTTAGCATTGGTAACTATTTGCAGATACCAGAGTGAACTGTATTCTAAGGACAAACCAGCTAGAAAGGTCTGCCCAAAATAACATACCAACTGAACACCAAGTGTAGGAATGGAATTGTAGAGGTTGTAACTTCCAATAAGGAGTGCACAACTGTCAAATGCAAATTGCTGGAGATAAGATTCATTCTGTCTCTGGGGAGAAAATAGGCTTCAGTTTTGATTCCCATTTGAAATATTTGTTCATTTTTCCTTCCCAGTAGACATATGTCACAGAGAGAACCGGAGAGAAGCTGTACATTTTCCCAATAACATAGCAAAACATGGAGAGGAATTCCAGGAGAACTGATGAAATCATTTGCATGGAAAGTCGGAAGACCAGTAAGCTGCAGTTCCATAAACTCAAATGAACATTATACCTCTCCTTCTGAATTGACAGTGCATTAATTGCTTAAGTCTACCATCTTTTAACAATCTGAAGGAAAAAAAAAAAAGACAGCTTTGATGCTACTTTTAGTAGGAAGAGAACAGAGGATAATTAAAAATAAATGGCAAACTTGATCATGGCAGAATATTACTCAAGGAAACACTGACTCACTAAAATGTAGGTTATTACATTTCTCAAATACCACATGAATTACAGTAGTAATGGATAGAACTGGTGACAGGTTGCCATTAGGTAGAAAAGTATTTTTACAATCAAGACTCATTGCAAATGTACTTTGCAAATACTTTTTAAACACATATTGACACTGAGGGCTTAGCTAGCAAGCTAAGAATTGACAGAAAAGGAAGAGAGATACTGCTTAAATCTGGAGAATGTAGTCCTAAAGCAGCTAGTACTGGAAGGATGAAAGGATGAAATAAGTTCAGGCAGATAATAGCGTTCCGCCCTCGTTTTGTAAGTACCATGCAAAACACTCAGGCCATTCTGCAAGATCACTCTTCACATAATCAGGAAGCAAACTGCTCTTAAAGGTCAGAAGAACAATCATGTTCGCAGTAATGATGCAAAATCAAAACTGTTGCCTGCACTCTCTTGAAACATCTTCAAAAAAGGGGATATTTAACTTCCTCAAACCTTCTGATCTTCCTGCTTTCACATGGCTGCTGTAGAATGAATTTTGAGATCTGTATGCTTATGCTTGTTATAATCTGCATTGCCTTGAAAAACAGTCAGTAAAAATTAAGGCATTTATATACTGATCATTTCTAGTACTTTGCTTTGCTAAAAGTACAACAATATCTTCCCAGTTTCTTCAGTATGAAAAACAACAGACCAAACTTTCTAAGCTGTTGCATTTTGAAAATAAAATAAGGTAGATATTTCAAAGGTTACTGGCTGAACACACAATTGATCTACAGCGATTTGTACCCAGTTTGCCATGAAACATCACTTAAGATTCTCTATGATGAAAATAGTTCACAAATAACAGCAGTATTGTTATACAAGGAACCTTGAAGTAGTATGACTCATAAGTGCAACAAAACCTTTTGATACATTCACTTTTTCCTCCAAAAGCATCTGACAGAAAAAAATGCTTTGATACAGATATCGTCAAGTTATACATTTAAAGCAATCTTCATAAATGGGTTAATAGCTTAACTTTAGTTTTGTAAAAAGAAAAAGCTAAAACACATGAATGTAAATTTATATTTCTGATATATTTATTTTTATCAAGTTGGAGCCTGAATATATTTGCACAGTCTCACAGTAACGATTTTAATCTTAGCCTTACTATGACAAGAAGAACAAAACATAAAAGGAAACATGCCATAATGACAGAGGAGGAGACGTAAAGACCATGAACCCTAGTTAGAAACCCAATTGACAATTCAATTAACATTGGCAGTAAACTGACTGAAATAGTTTTGCTGTTTGTTTCCTATCATGGAATACATTAACTGATGGGAGAAAACCTAAAAATGCGGTCAGCATTGAAAACCCATTTTTTTTTAATAAGTAAACTATTAAAGATATTAAACAATAATGATTTAAAAAATAACAAAAAACTGCTGGCCTTCCCAGCAGTGTCCCCCTTTAAGGCAGAGATTACTACTGCATTCTTATATTGGTCGGTGAAAACATTCCTTCTAAAAGTATCTGACAATTATTTGCTACAGAATTCTATCTGCTTCAGTTCTACTTTAGCATGTGGCTTACTTAGCCCCCACATCACAAGTACTCATATAGAAGACATTCCATGTAAAAACAAACAAACTGGTCCCTCAAAAACAGTGTAAGGATGTAAACCTGTAAGCACCAGCTTACAAAAAAGGCAGTACTGCACTACTCATGCAGATTTTTACCAGTGCATAGCACTGGAGCTGAATGCACTTTTTCTGGGGCTATTATCTTACCCATGGGCTTTGGTGTCACAAACAACACATGGAAGAAAGTCAGCAATGTTTGTGTTTGCCAACAAATCTAAACAGGAAGAAACTGCATAGCTTTGACATTCCTTCATGATAATAAACTATCTGGGATGCAAACTCAGTTAATTTTTCACTAAGTTCAGTAGAGATTCTTCAGGATTGGAAAGATCACTGGGATCAAGATATTCTACAGTCTTCTTTATCTACCAACAACTAAATGGGCTGTAGAGACATTTCAAAATAACATATAGGATAGCTCTGAAAAGAGCCTACTTCAATGTTATCAGGAAGCTGTAAAACATTTTGCAAATATTTCTTATATATTTAAACATTTATATATAGCTCCCACTACTGCCTTCTATGTATTCATCTTAAATTCTCTCATGTAAAAAATTGTGAAACTGGGAATACATTTTAAAAAAATATAGCAGCATGTACCTAAGCAGGCAAAGAGAAAAACACACCACCAAACCATTTGTGAATACAGAGTTACTGAGTGGAGCTTTATGTCCTGAAACATGAAGACCTGTTAGCTTTTTACACCTCTGAAATATGGAAATATTTAAAGTGCTGTGAAGATGTGCATGTGAATAAGAAATAGCCTGGCCCCTCTTCTTTGATAAGTATTCCTTCACACATGAGCTCACAAACGCTTCTCTCATATATATCCAGGAATCATTATTTAAGAAAATAAAACAATAAAAATTGGCTCTGTCCCCTCTAAACAGTTTTTCAAGGAAAGGAAATATATAAAGCGGTCCACTTGCAGACCACAGCAGTTCTACAGCATGGCAAACACTCATTATTATGTACTGATCTGCAGAAGATCTTGCTGACAATTCCCAGAGTGCTCCCCTTTTCATAAACAGATTGTTGATGGCTGATGCATAATCCATCTGAGCAATGGAATAAAAGGAAAAATATAATAAAATGTACACAGGGCAGTCAAATAACTATATGCCAAAACTGCAAGATAGAAGACAGTACAATATATTCTTTTACTACATTCTGTTCTCATAGTTGGTGGTATTAATGATGAACAAATGTAAGTTCATATATTTTGCCGCTAGATTTGTATCCACAGACACTTGCTAAGCATCACTGTAAACAGTATTTCACTTAATACAATATTAAAACAACAAAACCAATATTAACATGATACTGTGGCCCTAAATTCTCACATTCAAATTTACTGAGGTGCAAAAATGCTGAAAAAATACTTCCTTGTATTATAAATCTATGGAACCCTCCTGACTATACAGTCCAAGTCCAAACACGCCAAATCCAACGGAACAATAATGCAAGAGCAAATCATAACATGGGATAATGCCTTTTGGCCCCAACAATTATTTGTAGAGAAATTCTTCATATAAATATTTTATTTTATTATCTATGCAAACAGCTTCTAGCATACTGGTTGTCTTAACGTTAGCAGAGGCCTCTAGGTGCTTTTGTAATACAAACCACAGATATAATGAGAGATGGAAAACTATATATTATGAATAATTCGCAGCAAGTTTCAGGATGTTTTGAAACCAACTGTTCACGGACAAAGACTTGCAATTCCGAACAGTTTTACAAACAGCTAAATAACATCCACGAATAAATCACTAGGCATAATCATGGTGTTTGCCAGCCGCCAGAGTTCTCCCCAAGCACCCTGTGGTCAGTGAGGCTGCCTACATTAGTTGGAAAGCTGGAGCAGTGGGCTGAAGCCCAGGCAAACCCCAGCAGCTTTTTGAGGCCTTTTTCCCATCTCATTCTCTTTCACAGCAGGCAAGCCTCCATTTGGGCACCAAGAAGAGGCCCAATTCTGACAAGGGCTCCAGGTGAGTATCATGGCTTCACATTTTCTCTACAAAGACTAAAAACATTTCTGGGGATGCTGAGAGCAAGGATCTGGCAAGGCAAAGCAGAGAGTGAGCAGAACTGCAGTCAGTGAGCTGGCCAACGGAGCTGAGCAGCTGGCACTGCCACACAGGCAGCCTGGCGAGAGCACAGCGAGCAAGAACCACTGATGCTGAACCCAGTTAGGAAGTGGTTGGCACAAACAGCTAACACTGAACAGATCCAGTAGGAGCAGCTGGTAACATGCACAGCAGGGACACCTGCTTCTGGCCACCAAAGCTACAAAGATCAGCAGCGTAGAGAACAGTCTCTAGCAAGATTTTATTTTCTAGCAGAGGAGCAGTGACTACAGGGGTATTGCTTAGAGCTCAGGAAACTCAGCAATAACCCATGCAGTTGTGTAGCTTTTGGCTGACTCAGCAATGGCCTTTTCCTAACGGCTCTTGTGCTTTCCCAGATGTTCAGAGGGAGAAGGCATGGAGACTGAGATGATGTACTGTTGCAAGACAGGGACATCTGTCTCAAGATCCTCAACTCTTCACGCTTCCCGAAAGCATCTTCAATAATAGTAATAGGTGCAACAGAAATCTATGCTGGTAGGAAGACTTTAGGCTCTCATTGTTCTGCTGCACCAGGAGATGTGACAGCCTTGAACCCTGCTGTGTGACACTGACATACATTTAACTGCTACACTTGGAGCTGCAGCTAGTTTGTGTCCTTTAATCGTGAATGACAAATTGTAGGTGGGATCTGGTAAATGAGCACAGGAGTTAGCTCAAATCAGTTATTCTATTCTCAATGTCAGGAAGAGCATATAATTGGGATGACAGCCAACTTGGAGAGTGGTGGGACAGAAGACAGGCGGGGAAACCAATTCTGCCTGCTGCTGGTGCCATAGATCTCTCAACATGACCTGCATGTTTACTCTCCTCCTTCCCTTTTCACCTTTGTTTCCTTAAAAAAAATAACTAAATTTTTTTTGGTGTCTCCCATCGTGTCTTTATAATGTAAGCACAACCCTTTAATGTGACAGTCCTTTAAATCTCTCACATCAAAGCACTGCAAGAGTTAAGAAGAGCTAAGAGTTCATTCACCTTTAACTTCACAGATTAAGAGATCTTGCTGCAACAGATAACAATGCTTGATCTCAAACTTATTTGTGCTTTATATTTCCTTTATTATAAAGGACTTGTACTGAAAATAAGGTAATATTCAAATACCTCGACACCTTTTGCTCCTCAAATACAACTTCTAAATCTTGTTTGTGACACACCAACTAGTATTGTGCAGCCACAATAGTGTGAGTGGGAGGTGATTAGGATGTCACTAAGACAATTTTACCGTTGAGGTGAAGGGTAAACAAAGATAATGATAGAATACAGATAGGAAGCTCTGCTATAATATTACCATTTTACACAATTTTCATTTTGTATTTACTTCTTATTTTTAAAGAAGTTTGAGAACATTATGATCCACAGGCTTACTGAAATGCAAAACTTCCCTTTTTAATATTTCTTGTTCTATCATAGCAAATGAGCTATGCTGAAAAAATACACAACATATTGTCATTACTGATAAAATATCTGAATCAAATCAGAAGATGTGCAACTGGAAAAGAGAGAACATGTATTCACAGTCTTGAAACATTTACTATGCAATCACTACTGGTAATGCTGCCCATATCCTCGTTATAAAGTAAAAATGCATCTTTTTTTTTACAGAAGGTATGGGAGTTCAATTGTAACAAGGTTGGTACACAAATAAATAAAATACACAATGTGTTAAATATGTAGCATAGAGCATATTCAGTTTCGGCCTTTAAAGATCTGCATACAATACACCAGATAAATTTGTATCCCATCTCTAAAATCAGACATATGCATTGCAATTTATTCTAATCAAGATACATAAAGGTTACAACCATCCGTTTCCCAGACTGTTACCCCAAGTTACAAGAAAACTGAAGTTTTGAATTTTCATTGAATGTAAGAGGGTGTTTTATTAATATTTGAACAACAATGACAAAAAAAAACAAAAAAAAACAAAACACCACCACATCCCTCAAAAACAAAGATCAAGTCAATAATTAAGAACAATTTTAACAGTACTTTGTGCTGGGTTGCCATTGTAAGTGAAAACATGACTAATACATTATAAAGTTTAGTACTTGAATATGCTTGTTTCACCTATATTTTTGTAAAGGCCATAATCTTTCTCATACTATGTAAATGCCACAGCTGCATTCTTGAACTTCCTAAGGAAAGCAAGAAATCAAAGGAAAGTAAAGAAAGAAGCCTTTAGCAGAAATGAAAAGCTTAAAATACCAGCTCTTCTCTGAAACAAGTACAAATAGATGTAAATAAAAAACCAAGGGCCATTCAACACAAGCTTTCTTAATAAAAAATTGTAGTTAAGATAGAAAATGTTACAAGAATGCCTTTTTCCCTTTGAAATGTGTTTCTATTATATATATACGAATAATGACTGTACAATCAATAGGTATACAATTGTACAGTCAATAGTTGTACAATCAAGAGGTTAGGCTTAGTAAGACTATCATGGTGAAAGATAATCAAAATAAACAGAAATGCTCACCAGCATCAGGCTGACATTAAACTCCACCAGAAGCAATCTCCAGAGAGAGATCCTTCCTCAGTGTGGTCAGCACTTAAATGGGATGTAGGAGAGGTGCAGCCAGGCTTCACCCCTTCTGGTAGCACAGGTGAATTGCCTTCACCTGTACTCCCGCAGCTGACTCAGGTGGTCAATCAGTGATCAGCAGTTCCCATACAATGACATGACTAGATCATAAGCTGTATGGAATGCACTTGGATCTTGTACATGCTTTGGGTTCCTGACTGCTACCATAGTCATCAGTGGTAGCCTCAGTGATTAAAATATTCTTGACTCAAACATACATGCAAATGCATATCTTTTATTTATTTTTTTATTACCAGCATATTTAGTTTCTAATTATTTGCCTTATGTCAGTTGATAACTTAGAACATACACAGGACACATTTCCCAACTAATCCCTCAGAACCCTAAAGCAAAATCTTCTTCTCCATGTAACAGCTGGCTTTTTCAAAAAATGCATGACCATAACTGGAGTTAAAACCCTCCAAAATACCTTGAAAATAGACTTTGTAATACTGTGCACTAGAAAATACTGTTATTAAAGACAATAATTTACAGTCCGTATAATTTCTGATCAAGGAAAACAATGGGACAACAAAGAATTAACAACAGTGTCTCAAGAAGAAGTATCAGAATGCAGATGCCAGAGTGTTTTAGAAGCTAGAGAGGTTTCCAGGTTTAAAAGCTCTAAGTAGTCACACCTCTAAGGAATTATTTTGGTATTTGCTGCTAAAACTGGTGAACAGCGATGACAACTATGACATACAAATAGGATGTTTTCTTCTGTAAATAAAACTCAGCCAATTTACTTCTTTGTAAATAGTCATTTTTGGTAGCTCTATTCAGCTTCTAACTGGCAAGTGTTGACCTGAGGAAGCCAAGCTGGAAAAGATTTTATCAGCTCCATAACTGAATTTATTTTCATGATCAGAAAGACACACACACATTTATTCCAAATCAGTATGGAATAGTGAAGTCCGTCTTTACTCCAGGCTTCTTTGTTCTGTTTCCCTTCAATATCCTATGCTTAAAACTATAAGCTGCTCTGAGGCTAGCCTCTCAATCTTTCCTGATAAAACTTTCATAGAATCCTCCCTGTTAGAAGGGACCTTTAAAGGCTGTCTATTCCAACTCCTTATAATGAACAGGGACACACACAGCTAGATCAGGTTTCTCAGAGCCTGGTCCAGCCTGGCCTTGAAAGTCTCCGCAGATGGGACATCCACCACATCTCTGGGCCTCACCACCCTCACTTGATCACATCCCATTGGTAAACCTCTAAGAAGAAAATGAGACACTCATGCTGAAGGTACAATAGGTGTGGTTACTCCTTGTGTGCTAACAATGCTGTTGTTTTCTCTTTTTGGCAAGTGAAAAAAAAAATTGTGAAAAAACCTCTGCCACAGCCACAATTTCAAAAGACAGTATTTTCTGCCTTAATTTACGCTAAAATCATGTAAATTTGGGGCTTGAAGTACCTTCAGCAACTTCTAATGCAGATTCATTCCTAAATTTCAGGAGACAGAAAATGTTTTATCACAGATTAGTTGCTAGTTTCCCATCTCCTGTTTTAAAGTCTGTCAATCTGGCTGCTTTTTTATTAATTTATTCTGTAGCTATGGTGACAGTTCATCTCTGTCAATCAGCAGCAAAAGTCTAAGGCACACCTCTCTGAAAACAATTCCAGAAATCTAATATTCTGTAGATACGACAATTACGAGACTGGATTAATATTAACAAAATTAATATATATTCTCGCAGTGAGATTATGCTCATCTCCCTATGACATTTATTTTTGCCATTGCAGAAGTGCATAAAAGTAAGAAAACGAAATGCACTGAGCATCAGGATTACGCTATCCAAACCTGGGGAGAAAAGACTGATGCAGTGAAAACAGGACAAAACAGATGAAGTTTTAAATGATTTTTTTCTCCACTAATATTTCATGTTAGTAAGTACACAATAGCAGAATGCCTGTAACATTTACAAAAGAGTGGGATAGGATTACAAAACTAGATTAGTGTAAAATCTAGTTAAAAATCTTTTCAAGTCATGTACTAAAAGTCTTCATTTGTAAAACAGTTTCAGAGCAAGCCTGAACTGATGGTTCTACACTTATCTCCAGAGAAACGTCTGCAGTGGCAGCCCCACTGAAGGCAGAGCTTCAGCCTGAAAGTTACATCCTCAAGGCGTGGATTCAAAACTCCCTCTTCTTCCTGACACCTTATGTCAATAGAATACTACCCGTTCTTCATACTCCATTATTTTATAACGGGACAAGGTATATACATTTAAGTCTGCCAGAAGTTTTCAATGCTTTAGGAAATCCCCCCCACTTCTCTTTGGTATTGACCATTAATACAATTCAAAGTACTTCTGTTAGTTTACTGATTTATTTATTTGTAGCTGTGGTTGCGTGTGTGCATTTCAGCAGTTTGGAGTTCTGTGCTTTGCTCATGATCTTAAGTTCAACAAGTTTTTCTTTCTTTGTTTTACTGTGCTTATTCTTGAAAGCGCTTTGTGCTATTCTTTACACTCATCAGCTATCCATTCATTTCATTAATTCAAGTTAATTCAATTGAATTACAGAATCACTGCTGCTAACAATTTTTTAAATATTTCAGATTTCTCTGTTAAATGGTTCACTATATGTTACACAGATACTTAAATTTGCCAGAACATTTTAATATTACCTCAACATAAGCTCGTTCACAAGCGAACTGAACTTTTATTTCTTTACTTATTCTGAAAGTGTATGTTCAGATAATACTGGGATCATTAGTTCCTTCTTTTTTTTTCTTTTTTTTTTTCTTTTTTTTTAATTAGGCTGGTCTCCTTCACAGGATTAGCTCCCAAATAGTCTCTGACTACATGAATTGCTCCACATGTTGTCTCACAGAGCTATACAGTGTTATCATTTAAAAAAAATAATAATAATAATTAATAATGCAGTTATCACAATCAAAATCTCAAGAATTAAAATCCTCCATGATCAAAGTTCTGTCTCTCTTGCAGACTTTTTTCTTTTAAATCAGCAATACATGTTATTATCTGCTTTTCCTAACTGCCCTCAAGGGTTACAATAACTGGATTATTTTATTGTTCTTATCTATTAAAGCTTCACAGTGTACCAGACAAAATCCTTAACTAGTTCTCTGTTGGCAACCCAATACCATCTCACATTGATTGAACCAAAAGATTCCTCTGACTTTTCTTGTTCAGTGTAGACTAGATTTCCTGCTGCTCACTGCTAAAAATATTTAGTGATTTTACTTTTCAAGAAAGCTCTGAATTCTGTTCAGAAGACTACATTGGCTATGGTCTAGGGAAATATTTCTTTCTATTTGTTTGTTGTTTTTATCCTTTGTCTTCCAATTCCCATTAACTCTGACAAGTTAAGTATTATTTGGATTCTACAGTTGGACTGTCTCTTCATTCACCTCTTTCTTTTCTTACCTAGCCTAGATGTGTTTGCTGCCTATTTTAAATAAATAGTTAATGTACATTCTCCTCTCAGGTCTCCTAAGCATCTTTGAACAGCAGTTCTACCAGTGTCACTGTTCCACATGCATGCAAAATCACACAGAAATCTGACTGTAAACCTGTATTAGCAGCAGTTCCTATCACAGCAGGAACATTTTCATGCTGCGTTACCAGAGAAAGAACTAAGGATAAAGACAGATACGAAGATAATATGTCTAAGAAGGTGATAAAGCACTACCAGGCAACTCTATTAGTAACTGCATATATCTGAGTCAGATGGAGGGAAATAAGAGGGCCACAACTGTTAGAGGATACATCCAACCTTTTTTTTCCCCCTACATAAAAAATTAAGGAATTACTATGCCATGAACTGACACAATATGAATAGCAGCATTTCCTACTGATACTTTAGTTGAGAACAATTTTCCTTATCACCAACAACTTTAACATACCAGCAAAAGATCAACTCTAAGTATAATTCTGAATACTTTGGGTCATTATAAACAATATACTGTTGCAATATATTTCAACAGTGGGGACAAAAAACCTACATCCAAAGTACAACATATTATAAAAAAGATATCAGATAGCTGATGAGATTTAGGGTTCTTCTGAAAAAATGCTGTGCTGAAAAATCCAAGACTAAAAGCTGATAATGAATTTGTAAAGCACTCAAAATCACCTATACAACACTGGAAGAAGCCAAGAAAGGACAGATAACAGAGCAATTCTCAACTGACAGTTCGAAGAATCAACTTTTGTTTTTGTCTTACTTGCTAGGAAATTAATAATGTTTTCATATTATAGTAGTGCAAAGACCTACCATCTGTGTAAATTCCTGAACTCACTGCATTTTCCTTTGTCTGGCACCTTCTGTACTGCCCAGCAGTACTCCCACTTTGTTTATAGGTTTGACAATATAAGCGTATTTTCTTTTCCAAGGCAGGCAGCCCTCCACTGTAGCTGTCTACACTGTGAAGCTGACTCCAGACAAATCAACACGTGCCTTGAAGTTGTCCTTATAATGTTTCAGTTGTGTATTGATGTATCATCTATTCACCATAATTTATAACAAAATAAAGGCGTGTGGGGAGGAACAACAGGAGTCACAGACTCTAGCACCTTGCAGTATACACATTCCATAGCAACCAAAACAGATGACTTTACAGGGGTACCACTACAATACTATTTAACCACACCCTCGGAATTCAGCTTTTGAAATCAATTTTTGCAAATATATAAATATTTAAAGCTAGGAGATACGGAAATGGGTGTAATAATACTCCAGTCAAAATGCTGCAACCAGATAGAGAAGCTGTAACAACAGATTGTTTTGTAGAAATTTACTTCTGTTTGAAGTTCATTGATTTTCATTCCAGCCATTTATTTTGCTAAGCAGTAGTTCTGAGCATCTATTGATCATCATGTCCTGATGTGGCAGGCTTCTGAGAAAAAAAGTTAAACTAGCTAGAACTAATGAGCAATTAAACTTGCTCACACAGGTACAGTTGTGGTTTAATGGTGGCAAGCACAGAACATGAAGAACTATGTATCCAGTTTCTTGGACTGACTTATTTTAAAATAACGCTTAAAAAAATTCAGATTTATTATCTAGACAATAGTACATTAAACAGAGAAACAGATTTTAACACGTTTTGTACATAATGCATACATAAAAATAGAAAAGATAAAATTAAGCAATGGAGACCCATTTTGATTCACTTTTCTTCTGCTCTTTCATGTAAATGTAACATCCTCCTCTTTTAGACAAAAAGAGTAATACTCTGTCTTAACTTTTCCATTTTTCATCTTCAGTATTAAATTGTTGAAGCTCATTTCCCGTTTCTTATACTACATTCCCTAGTTCTTAACTATTTTGTGCATTTGTCAAATGGTCTTTGGATCTTACAATTTCTTTTCTTTCCAATGAAAAGGTGATTCATTCCTGAAGGGAGGACTCAAGATTTCTGGCAAAAATTATGTTTCAGAAAGGGACAAGAGGGGCAAATGTGATATCCAAAAGTTGATGATTAACAGTGTTACACTAAAGTCTCTGGAATCACAAAACATCCCAATCCTTGCTGAGGAAAAAGAGTATTTTAAAAAGAGTATTTTAATTTTTGTTATAATGTAGTTATTGCATTACAACTTTAGATGAATTCCAGAAATAAATGAAACTTTTTTTGTGAAATAAATGAAAATGAAAATAAATGAAATAAATGAAAAATAAAATATTTTTCCTGAAGAAAATTCAAAAATACTAAGGAAAGAGAGTAATTCTTCCAAGTCTGCATCAGGGTCCGTGGAAGAACAAGAGATTAACAAGTATAGAATATGAAGAATATGAAATGAAAAAGAAAAAAATAAAGTTGCTTTTTGGAAGCTGAGGAAAAGCCTGAACACATAAAGCAAAGAAATAATGGGTTTTATAGTTTCTTTGTTTGTTTGTTTGTTTTTAATTTATTTTTTTTTTAAAGTAACATACCCAAAAATCTAATGAAAGGAAATAGAATCTCACAGACCAAGTCAGCACTATTTGAGAACCAGATCCAAGATGAAATCCTCAGGCTACATGGGCTCCCATATGATTAGGGTAAGAAACAACCAGTTAATTTTCTTGGAAATTGGATTGCAAAAGCTTAACAGCTTGCAACTGAAGATGACCCACTTTGCATTGAAAAGACATACAGAATTCCCTTGAAGAAAGTTAAAAAAAAAAAAAAAAAATACCTCTTGAGTAGGAGGCAGAATCACACTTAGCCTCTCAGGTCAGAGATATAAGGGAAGGAACCACCTCACGGCAGCATAAAAGGGCAGCAAACTTTTCTAATATGTTCTAAGCCTTACATTTTTTTTCTTGTCTAAAATGCCATAACTGCTGCAAAGACTGAGGTTAGCACCGCCAAAGAAGAGAAGTGGACATTTCTTTTATATTAAGAGGAAAAAAGATAGATCTTACATTTATTTCCCAAATACTGGGAAAAGCAGGATCAACATACCTGCACAGCTTTCCCCATTATTGCAAAGATACACCTTTCACGTGCCCAGCGATCTACAGCTTTGTAATACCTCTGTAGACAAACCAAAAAGAAAAAATCCAATATGTCAAAGTATTAATAAGATTTAATAGTTTACTTTCAATATTTTTTGGATAAACATTCCATACAGAGCACCCCAGGAATCACATACAAAAAATTTCCAATCAGCTCTGTGTTTTTATCACTGAATATGGAACCAAGCAATGAGTAGCAAACATTTCATTTTCCAACTGGCAATGACCACAAAGGTACTAATTTCTACAGAGTTTGCACTTGTTCAGCACCCTTGAAGACAAGATATGAATAGTAAATCGCCCATATGAAAACTGAAATTAGAGAGTCTCTTTGACCTTTATATTTGTATTTCTTCCATTAGAGGATATAAATAAATTCATATCTTTCATAATGGGAATTGTAAAACTTATGCAAATATTGATTCAGTACTTTGATAAGAGAATTTGTTTTCAAATAGCAGGAGGAACAATGATCAAACATTACCGAAAAATTCCTTAAGAAATGCAATCAAACATAAAAAGCGCAATATTCCTCTTTGCAGAAAAGCATTTACATTGCAATACCTTTTATATCTATAAATCAGTTTCTCTGTTGGCTAGCCAGTTTTAAATTGATTTCTTTTTAATATTCAGGTCTTCCACAACAACAACACTTCAGAGTTAAGCCATTCAACAGCTTGCTTCCTATTTTTGCTTTATTTTTCCCCCAAATTCTTAAATCATACAAATCAAATGAACTTTAGAGAGAGAGAAAAAAAAAAAATCACAAGAAAACCAACAGAATGTACAAACTTTAAATTGTTTTGTCAAAAAGGTTCTTTTAGCTTAAACATCTTGTAGAATCACCTTAAGTGGAATGATAAATTAAAATTACTCAAAAAAGAAATATTATTACCTGACTTTCTACTGCTATTATAAAAGACCAAAAGGTATAACTGTATCTTTTTACAGATAATTGTAGAGATTTTACACTTCAAGGGACTTCTCACATTAGTTTTCTTACCTTTTCTCCACTTATATAAAGGGACATGAGATAATAAAATATGCAATTTCCATTATATCTCATAGTTTAGCAGTTACCTCAAAATGTTAATCAGAAGTATTCAAAATATTGTTAGTTTTAAAGCTTCCTAGGAACATTTTATTTGCTATTTTTACATATATCTCCTTGATATGCTCTAGTTCTTATTTGTAGATTTTTTTTGCAGACCGTAGATTGCCATTCTTATTTGAAGATCACTTTTCTTCCTTGTACTAAGGTGTTACATTCCTTCCTTCACAGTTATTGTCTATTTAAATCATTATTTATCCCTTTTATTCCATTCTTAGGTACATAATTGACCCACACCTGAAAAGTAAATACTCAGATTTCTTTGAAAGTCTTGTGTAAATAAAAATTGTAGTTTGCTCTTAGTTTCTTAACTTAAATGAAGTATGCTTTTCTCACCGAGGTTCAGTGAATGTCATGAAGGAAAAAGGAAAGTAGTTCAGATCTGCATACATAATTAGAAAGCTACTTCAATGAAGTTTGAAGAGATTTGCAGAGATTCTTTTTCTCTTTTCTTTTAAACAAGTTTAAAGATTTTTGAAATGGTTAGTTGGCCTGCATTCAAAAATACCAAGGTACATAACTTTCGTGATAATTATTTCATTTTTTTAGATTACCAAGTCAAGTGTGCTTTAAACTAGTCTCTTGTGAATGTACATAATGAAAAAATTCTATTTCAGCAGATCATTTTTTCAGGTGACTTGCTTGTAGCAAAATAAAATACTCAACTGAAAAAATAAGAAACAATGCATAATTCTTTCATTTTCAAGAAAAAAAATTCTATCCTCAAGGTTAGAAACTATTGGTTTCTCTAGCAGTAACAGGAAAAACATGGTGATATTACACTTCTTCCTCTTAAAAAGACACCACATCAGGAATTTTGTCAGATTACTCAATTATATAATTAGCAGCATCAGCATTCTAGCCTTCTATCTAATTATTTTATTTCTACTCCCAAACTGTCAGTCCCACTTGCACAACATGCACAACCCTGACACCACCTACAGCGTGTTAGAGGTAAAGAATTCAATGTCTTAAAACTGAGTAAAATACTCATTCATTTCTCAACTACCCCAATTCTGGACAGCGCAGTATTCCTTTTGATATGCATATCAGCATAGCTGTGAATGCTGCAAGCCACAAAATTAGGCAGCCATGAAAATCTGTGAATATTAGTAATTACCTAAAATTGAATTTTTGAAAAACTTTTTTTTTTTTTTTTTTTTTACAAATTTCCTCTTAACTTTAAAAGTTGATTATTGTGACAAAGGAACACTAGCCACCTATAGTCATCCACTGATCTGTCATAGAAAAGACAAAGTGAGAGAAATTGTGAAAATTGGAAGTGCTACTCTGATACACTTGAAAAAAAAAAAAAATTGTTACAGAGTTTAAAACATTTTGTTCTCATGGAAACAAAAACACAAGAATAACACGAATGTACAAAGCCTTCTAACCAAAGGACACAAGGCAAAACTTGAATATAAACGTCAGAGTAAGTTGATTAATATAAATATTATATATGTCCTTCAAGACTTACCTTATCTTGCTAGACCTCAATTGTGGAGATACGTCTATGTCCTTTTACACCTGGGCTAGGAGAGAGAGGAGAGTAGCACTTAGCACACATAAACCATTACAACAACTAACAACTGTCAGCTGTAGCTTAATTTCAATTTAACAGTTTAACAATACAATTCTCTAACAGTAATAAAATTTAACTCCATGAGGAAAATTAGTTTTCTACCTATATGGCAGAGATGAAAAAGGTGTTATGCTTGTATCTTAAAGCTTCAATTGTAACAAAATGTTTGGATTTAATATGTTTTCAGAATTTCTAAGCTGACAAGATCTTTCCCAAACAGAAAAGTTGTCAATATGCAACAAACAGACAAGCCAGAGAAGTCAATTTAAGGTATTAAGATGCAATTATAAGTACAGTGAATAATTATCTTATTTAGTAAACATGCTTAAGCCTATCAGCACCATCAATATATAACAATTTCCAGATCACCTAGAAAGCTTTCTCCTTTGTCTGCAAACCATTCTATTAATGCATCAACAATAAACACAAATGCTTCTTTAATTTCTATTTACACAAAATTAAAATCCTTCTGAAAACATACATCTATCACTTCAGAGGATAATTCAGATAAGAATGAAAAAAAAAAGAGTGGCATATTAAGAGAAACTTAATAATCACAGATATAGCCCACTTTATTTTGACCAATCAGCTTTAAATAGTTTAGCTTAGTAAGACAAAAGGCAATTAGTACTTCCTTAATAGACTAATCATTTTGCATTTAATTGTCATATCAATAATACTGGCATATCCCTACAGCAAAGTCAATAGTTATTACATCAACTAATTAAAATCCCAGTTAAAAGGTAACTCAGAGCATTCTTTCAGAAAATGCAAACTCTTAGAACTAAACCCAGCTCTTAATGGTGGGAGTGTAGTTGGGTTCTACCCTGACTCAAGCAGAAATGTGCATCTCCCTCATACTAGTAGAAGTGTTTTTTTGATTGGCATAAGGAGAGGAACAGCAAACCAGATGGGCCTCCTCTGAAGTTACACTAGATTCCCACTGGACAATATAAAATGCTGACAGATAACAAAAGGATTCCATACTTGCTATGCACTTCAGATTAAAAATTAAACATTGTCCAAGTAAGCCAAGCATTTGAACCAATTTTCTTAGTTTGGCATTACAAAATACAATACACTGGTAGGAAAAACAACAAAAAAAGCTTTAATAAGAATAAATTCTTGGAGAGTATGTCTGTTAATGACCCCAGGAAAAAAAATCCCTAATTCCACCAATGAGACTTGGAACACTACAGTGATGCTATGCATTCTTGTGCTCTTCATGAATTTGAAAAAGGTTTTGTAGGAACATTGCCCTTAAGATAATCTAGGGAGGCATATGTAAATATCACATGTATTACATGCTGAACTGAGTAGTCAGAGCAGAGATAAAGAAAGATCAAATACTGTATAACATACATTGTATTATATGTTAAACAGTTTTAGAATAATGCTATCAAAGAGGTTGCTTTATGCATAGAAAAGAAGTTAGAGACTAGGGAGTTTGATAACTGAGTGTTAGTCAACATTACTGGCATTTTTTTTTTCTTCTGTTTTTCTTGCAAATAAATGAACAAAAATAGAAATAAGATCTAGGATATCTGAAAACTCCAGACTTGATTCAGAATTTATGTTAAAACTGAAATAAAAGAAGGGTCAAAAGATAGAGAAATCTTAGTTCTAAAGGGAGCCATAATGAACTAATCAAATGATATATAAATGAATCTTTAGAAAGAAGTGAAAGAGAAGAAAGAATAATAAACACAGTAATTAGAGGCTATGAGATAATTTTGGAGGTGGATAATCGATGATGCTTTTGTATATCCAGTAGTTTCTGGAGATTAAAGGAAATTTCAAAGTGCCTGAGCTAAACAAAACTGTATTTCAGGGTCAAGAACATTCCTGTTCACAGAAGAAAAATTTATATTCATTTCTGACTGCTAGCCAAAAAACAAAACAACCACACAATAACTTTTCAGACTCATTTATAAATAAATTACATTAAAAATTTCTATTGCAAGCTCACATATGCTCACAGATTTGTTGAGTTTTTATTCATGCCACATAGACCCTAGTCTGCACTTCTAAGGTGATCAGCTTTTAAACACAGTTGTGTAATGACCTAAGAGTTAAAACTAAAAAATGACCTTGATGAATAATATAATACAGTCTCTAAATATAGTCGGTACATAGCACATAGCAGGGAAAATACCATTAGCACACATCTGCAATGTATGTTCTACAAGAAACATTTTTGTACATGTATTTAACATTAAATAAAATTCCATTGCTTTTGTAGAACACAATAAAACCAGCCAGGCACAAGTAAAGCAAAATAATTGAGAAACTGAGATGGAGAGTGAGACAGAAGCACAAACATTTTGTAAATGTCAGATGCTTAATCCCCCAAACACTCCTAAGAATTATATCATCTCTAAAGCTGAAGAAAGAGATATATAAGCAAGTACAAACTTTTGCTAAGAGGATTGCCCCAGACAGAATCTCCATATTCCTGATCCTCAATCTTCAGGAATATAAAATCTCTAGCAATATTTACTAGTATTATTTTTGAAAGGACACAGTGATATCACAGTCTTTACATATACATATGTGCATCCACACACATATACATACTAAGCTGGATGGTTCACGATAGCAGTAAATGGAGAGAGAAACAAAATTTCTGCTCACCAGGAAAAATTGTAGTGTTTTGCATGAATGTTTCTCTTCTAAAATCCACCAGTTTTCTTCCAGCAACATCATACTATATTTATGATTAGAACTAAAAAGTCAGACTAAAAAAATTACATTATTGGAGCCCTTGAACAGATTGCTTATTGAGGGTGTGAAGTTACTATCATTAGAGATCTTTCTGGATAATTTCAGCCAGCATCTACCTGTGATTTGATTCCATCTTGCAATATAAGATTATACAGCCTCCTGAGATCCCTTCCAATGCAATCTTTCTGCAGTTCCACTTTTCTTCTTCATACTATGAATGCATAAGAGAAATCAGAGGAAGTGCAATGGGATTTTTATTAATAGTAAATGCTAGTTATGGAAATAGAATGTAGGAGGTTTATGACCTTTGTGATTTGACTAATAAACCACATTACCCTAAAGCATGCATCCTATTCCCTCATGTCCTGTTAATATATCCAACCCCTCACACCACCCCCTACAAAGCAAAACAAACAACAAAACAACAACAACAAAAAACAAAACACCTGCAAGAACCAGAACTTTATTCTACTTCCGCAACATATATTTTGTTGTATAAATCAACTAATGCACAATTTATATTAGAATTAAACCCTTTCCACCTCTCTTGAAACTACTTTGGGAAATTCATATCAAATCTGCTGGTATAGTTAGTTTTTATGACAGAACTATTAAAGAGAAATAAACAGTGTCACTGGTGATAGGAATGTCAAGCTGCTCTGAATTGGCTAAACAGTAACTGATGTCCTCAAGGATTGTAGTGCACTATGACCCTGCACTGACAATCTGTTAACTTCTGATGCTTCACCATATGGGGTCAGAGCTCTGTTTCCTCATATAATGCTAAATGACCTAGAAAAGCCTGTAGCATTTACACTGCAAACACTTACTAATATTACTAAGACTTAGGCTCAGATAAAGAACTTTAACATATCTATCTTGATAGAGTATCACTATGTTACTAAATATGACTATTCTTATTCCTTGATGGGTAGGACCACCAACTAAGAGATAAATGCCTGCCTGTGTGGGTTTCATGTACACATTCCACTTCTTTAAACTGCAGCAGCATTTCAGATATCACCTTGAGATTTGCAGTGTGGCATTTTTTACTAATCATTGCATTTCATGAAAATTACCATGTCTTGGTAGACCAGCAATGGATCCCGGGGAAAACAAAGATAAGGTGGTACAATAAATAACCACTGTTCAAGTTTATGAAAAGTTTCCTGAGCAACAAGCACAGTAAAATGTTTATTAAAAGTAAATAAAAATACTTAATACTTTCTTGTGATGAGATTGTATTCTAGCTAAGCGAACAGGAAGGTACTCATTCTAAGTTAATAAACTGTTTTATTTTTAAACTCTGCCTTGGCATCCCATATTGACAAGCCACTGTACAATGACTATTAGGAAAAGATTATGAATCATCCTTTATCAAGTGTGACATGTAAGACAAAAAGGCATCTCTGTCCCAGTTTTGCAGTTCATAATGGACCCTCAAATTCCGTAGAACTTGAGGCCAGTCCAGAACCTTTCATAATCAGGCCCTTTGGTCGGGTATCTCCCAAAAAGTAAAAGGCAAATATTCATCCATGCTGGCAGATTATTTGCTACGATATTAAATATTAAATATTTATATTTCTGGAGACAGAAAAAGCATGCTAATTTAGGCAAAAAGTGAGAAAATCTTCCATCAAGTATTCCGTATGAGTAGATGCAAGAAACTGGAATGGCACAGGACCAAAAATGATCTCCATAAAGAGGTACACATGCATTCTTTAAACTCTAAAGACTCATGGTTTCAACAGGAGTTCTGGTCTAAAAATATCCAGGCTGCAGAAGCATATATAAACAATGAAGAGGAGTAGTTTTGAATGTCGAAAGGTTTTATCAAGATTTTACTTCCTTTACTCAGAAGACAAATTAGTTTGTTTTCATAACCAACACTCATAAAGGTATATGTTAAACCAAGAGATACAACACAAGCAGACTTTACATTCCTTACAAACAAATGAACATATTTGTTTTCTACAAAACACTACAAAACTTGACATAAAAATTTCTTTGTATGCATGATTTCATCAGGAAGTCTAACGTTAACATAAAATACAGATAACAAGGAAGCAAAGGAGATAAATTGGAAGGGAAAGACAACGCTGGGGAAGAGATAACAGATCAATAGGTTAATCATCTTCAGTAGTTATTTCACAGCAAGACACACCAGAACATCTTAAGCTAGCAGAAATGTCTCAAAGGATACAAAAGGGTATGTACCAAACATCCAAGAAAGTAATTTTGATGTGTTTACAGAACTGTCAGTTGGAGCAATGTCAAACAGTAAAGTGGACATGATTTGATTTCATAGACAATTAAGGGTGAATGTTGAGTGCTGTGTTCAAGAGAAGAGACCCAACCTCCATTACTGTTAATGGGAGTACTGACTCCGGCAGCGTGTTAGAATTGTAATTGTTTGGCCTCCAAGTGGTAAGTGCTGCTTGAATAAAGACATACTGAGGATTTCTCATAGATGGAGGCACTAGAAATGCTACACCATGTGAACAAGATACTTCAGCAGGCAAAGAAAATCTCACTTGCTATTACGTATTTTCCACTTGAGGACTATGTTTCTTGCTAAGAAACAACTGTCTGCTTCTTTTTGTTCTCAGTTACTTTCCCTGCCCCACCTACATCAAAAATGTAATGTGATGAACTTATTTCTCAGTTTATAAACTTGCTCTACCATACAGTGAGTGAATCTCAACATCAAATCATTACTTGTCATCCATGAAATTCCTTTCCTAGCATTTTCTGCTTAAGGAAATCTTGATTAAAAAAACAGAAATTCAATGTAACGGGGAAAAAAGACTCAGGAAGCTTAAAAACATTTTACAAAGAAGGCAGCACTTTCATATCCCACACAATTTCAGACAATTACCTCATCTTCAGTATGGCAGACTTGCATTCATACCACTATTCTTTCTCAATCACATAAGGAAGAAATGCCATCCTGATCTATTTGCTTCCTCATGATAATGTTGCATACTATTGTCTTCATCCAACTCACAAGGAGATGTAGCTCAGGATTTTCTTATATATTTCTCTATTTAGCAGCTCTTAATGAATTTATTTTTACTCTAAGAACTAGTCCAACTCTCCCTGAACCTATGTAAAATCTTTGCACCTACACCACACTGTGACAGGGAGTTCCAAAGCTTTTACTAAAAAAATCCCATCCCACTGTCCAACTCAGCTCCACTCTCCAGCTCATTATTTTCAGTGTAGGGCCTAATATTTCAAACTGAGAATCTGACATATCAGGAGAATGCCTTAGGTCCCAAAGCTAAAGAGCTCTTATTTTGTTTAGGAGTCATTGCACTTAGTGTAATTTGCCAACACTTTCCTGAAGGCAGGAACATGAGAAACTAGCTATGGTCCAGTGATTAAGGCACCTCTCCAGGTTCTGAAAAAAACAAATAACTGGCATTTTTCCACTAGAAAATGTATTTCATTGAACAATTTGCACTCAGCTATTTTAAGGAGCATGCTTGTTTTTCAGCTGCTGGGACAAATCAGTGACCTTGCCCTCATCTTGAAGGAAATTCCACCTTCAATATCCATCCTCATTAAGGATAGTATATATTGCCCCAGCCAACAGCAAATAAAAAGCAAACCACAGAGGCTTGAAGTTACAAAATATTTCCTGCGTTTGAAAGCATGAAACTGAACCAACACACTGCTGGATTCTACCTGCAAGAAAAGCAGAAAGCCAACAAAGTTTTCTATATCAATAAATGCAACCAAGACAGTGAAAGTAACAATATACTCCTTGGTTGCTTGGTTCCTTTGAAGCAATGGGACAGGCCTACTAGGTAATGTCTGCAGTTCTTCAAAGGTTGAAATCAATTGTTTGCTCAGCAGTTGATCCCTCTTTAAGAAAAGAATTATCTAATGCAGTTCAGAGTTTACTGCTTAGGGACACAATGAAAACAGTGATACAAAATTCTTGTGCAGACTTGAGCTTTCAAGGCCATGTTAACAATGGAATAAGGGAAACCTACAGACTTCAAGACCACTTGAAACAAAAAAAAATAAAATGAAAAAGGCATTAAAAATACCTTCACAAAAGTTCTTTGGCAGCTGCCTTTCTTGAGCAGCACAGTGTGCAGCTTTTGTAACCAGTTATCTCTGATACAGGTACTAATAACATACTTGGATTTAAGTTTGGATTGGGTTTGTTCACTTACTTTAGAACTCGATAATAAAAATTATATCACCCTCCAGGTGTGTAGTCATGATTTCTAAATCTAAATTTTACACTATAACTGAATACAACAAATAGTACATTGTAAACTGTTTACTTTTGTGATACATGGATTAATTCTGTCCTCTCCCAAAATGCAAGGCCAAATTTTGTTTCAATAGCATACTAGATTAGTAAACATCTTCAAAGAGTTTTTCTAATAACATGGGAGGGGAGCAAAGCATTAAGTTAAAAATAAAAATAATTTAAAAATTGCACTTCTGTGGTTAAAAAACCAACACAGACTTGCAAAATCAAATCAAATCAAAACAACAACAACAAAATAATCCAAAAACCTGTTTATTTCATTGTCATTGCAGAGTTTCATTGCTATATCACCCAGGCTCCTTACATTCCCCATGTGTACATCTAAAACTTATGCCAGAAAAATGAACCATTACTTCTTGACTTCTAGTTTCACCCCAAATTGCTTTTATTTGGCTCCGTTTGCTGACTTTACGACTAGCAAGTATTTCATCTACACATAAAGCCATAGCAAAACAATTAGGAAAGCCAACAATTCACTCAAAATCAATTAGCAGGTTGCTATGTAGATGACTGCGAACATAATGCTCTAAAGTCACCTTTGCATATGTACTTTTCATCAGTCTGAAATACTAAGAGTATCTGCTTGATTCTCACCTGGCCAAGGCCTCTGAGATCTAGTTAACAAGGAAAATCTATATCCATGACCTCAGAGCCACATTTGTAACTCTGAGTACTGTTGAGTTCTCCTGCCCAAGCTAATCAGTGGATCTCAGAAACAAAGGAGTTTTAAAAGTGTATCCTTTCTGAGAATGCATGTTCCATGTACATGCTCTGTATTGGAGGTCTACCTGCTGCTTCCTGCTTTTCTTCTGCTTTTGTGCTGCATACACTGCAAATGTTTCCCTATGCTTAGTTTTCAAGCGCCTTCTTAAAGAAAAGTAGGCATTATCTTTAGTATATTTTCGTTCTCTTCTGTATAAATAAGATTGCTCTGCAGCTGCCCTTTAAATTTAGAGAATAAAAATCCCACACTGCAGATGTCTGAAGATGAGGGGGAAGGGTTACTTCTCCTTCAGTGAGCTTACTAGAAAGTCAAATTGCTCAAGTCTTTCTTTTTGCCCCTATTCAGAGGCTACAGACCTTGGATTTGCCTCTTATTTTGATTATGGTTTTCAATCTATATTTACAGACCTTTGTTAAAATGAAAGATTATACTAAACGCTATTGAGATATTTTGCAAAATGTTGTATATTGTATTTATAAGCTTTGCAGTGATAATACTATGCAATTATCTAGAAGATTTGGGAATTACTAGAGTCTAGCTTCCCTCAATATTGTTAGTTGGGAAAATGATAGAGTAATCATAAATAAGAGTGGTTTCAGTGCAGACATGACAAATTACAGTGACTACACTTAGTTTCATTATTCATTTTTTTTTATGTTAAAAAACAAACAAACAAACAAAAAACTCCTAAGAGAAGTGAAAGTGACATCTAAGCTAGTAAAATTGAAAGAAAGAATGGCTGTATTCCAGACATGAACACGGAAAGAGAAATATCTGGAGGTCGAGTGAAATAAAACTCTAAGAGGACATCTACTGAGACTCTGGAAGTCACACATCATCTAAAATCCTCTAACTTCAAACTGCTATTTCAAAATTTTAACGAAAAACAAAAATTCTTAGAAGTATCTAAAAAGACTGCTTGCACAGGGAAGTATGAGGAAAAAAAAATAATTAAAATGTAGTTCAGCCTCTTCTACAGTGACATAAAATAAACTGGAAATTACTTCATAAATATCATTACTGCAAGTTAGATTGGTTACAGATGTGTGTACACACACAGTACCTTAAATGAAAGCACGCTCAAGGAAAAGTTTAAGTTTTTTCATACATAATAAAAGAATAAGACAAGTCTCAATCTACAATTAATAAGGGGAATGATGGGGAAGAATCTTGTTTTATTACTGAGAAAATAAACATTTTTGGGGTGTTAGAAAACAAGTACGCATAAAATGAAAGAAGTTGTGACTGCGCAACAAAATGAGCCATGCTATCAATCAAAGAAACAAACAAAAAGGCTTACAGTTGTGCAGTACAGTTGGGTACTGAGACTTTTTCACCTGATGAACCTGCTTTCCTATTCAGTTTCTGAAAAGTTAATTGAGGAATGCATTTAATCATGGGAAAATCTCCCTCAAACAACTCTCCTCAAATAATTCAATAATAAATAGTAATAACAGTATATGCATATAATTAAAAATATTAACACATTTTCTCTCTCTCTTTTTTTTTTTTTTTAATCAGGCTGAAACTAGATGTGGATTACAAATACTCTTAATTTTACTTTTCCAAATTGAGAGACACTATGTGCCCAGTCTTCTTTTACTCTAAAGTACCTCATAAATATTATTTAATCTAATAAAACAGCAGTGTTATACAGAAAGATTCAATTATTCCACAATTTTCAAGTATTTCATTGCCATTCTATTTCTGCTTAGTTGCAGCAAAAATACTAAACAGCTTGCCAGAAACTGCTGCAAATTTCACAGGAAGGAGATGCTCCAGGAAGACAATTTCAAGTCCCTCAAAGGAGGGAGTAAGGGGATTCATTTTTACAATTTTCCACTTGTCCTAAAAACAGACTTCTATTTTTCAGAGACTTTTTCATAATGCCTTTTGTTCTGTAGAAGTCAATGGCTTAGTCGATTTCCAATTTCAACTCCTTTAACAACCATTGACTTTTTTGAAAAACAAAAGCTTATTTAAAACTCTGGCTATGATTTCTCAAACTAGTACAACTGTGGTCAGCAACCAACACCACAAAAATAGCATTTCTGCTTCCTTACCCTCTAACCATGCGGTGATCACAAGTCTGCAGACCCTGCTGTCTTCTTTTGCCTCTCTTCTCAGAGAAATGCTGGGTCAGGGAGTTAAAAAATGTAAGAATTTTCTTTTTTATTAGTCATTGTATACCTCTGGGATTTGAGGGACATTAGCTACAAGCCATACTTTTACTACAGAAAAAGAGAGAAGGCAAACATCAGAAATAGATGAAGTGATAGAATAAAAGCCAGTAAAGTGCTTTGATGACAAAGGTTATGAAAGCATGAAGGAACACTCATAGTTCTCATCAGTAGGGAGGAAGAGACTTTGTAGTATTATCTAATGGTCAAACAAAAGGCATGAACTGACCAAAAGTTTCAGTTTGTATGTGAATTATGGCAGTGACAGAATACAAAACACTATCATACATCATCTTGAGCAATTCTTAAATTCATTTTTAAAAAATCTGATAAAGTAAAACTTTTAAAACATGCAATTTTTGTGCACCAAATTCAGACAAGCAGTTCTTCGATCGTGACTGAATACCCTAAAAGTTTTTGTTCCAGGTAGGTTTTGCAGTGCATTTTAGAGTTTTATAAGCCAGAACAAATCCAGCATTGAAATGCAGATTCAAGTGCTAGATTAGTAGAACCAGAAAAAAAAATTAAATTAAATATATCAAAAAATAGACGCTATATAAGTTAATAAAATATTTACAATTAAGAAGACATTCTTTATCCTTTATTTCTCTAAATACAAACTCAAGAAATGAAAAGCTTGTAGTACACTATAAATAAATTAAAATCAGGTAAATCACTTTATATTTTACAAAACATTTGTCAGGAGAACCCTGTTTAGAGTTAAAACCAAAATTATTTAGGGTTCACTGTCTCCAGAATATGACTGTAGGACACTGTGTTCATTCCCATATATTCCTTCTGGGACTGCACATTCTCTGTGTTCGTATCATACACATTTTGCAGAGCATCCTCCTGAGACACAACTTTATTCCCCTCTATCTTTACTTCCTTCTATAATGCTGCCTGCCTGAGACCCTATGTACTGGAGAAAGCCATAAGAATAAGTCATAATGTTGTTGGCAAGAACTTCCCCCTTATTCTATGAATTACTCCTTACATGGTGAGGTTTGCAGAATCTGCTAATGACATTCTTGCCCTACTTAGTGAACATGACAGCAGTGGTTCAAAAGCACTGCATAGGAGACAGTAAATGAAATAATTTGCTTATTTGGCAACAGCATGGGAATGAAGACATTTGAATTCATGTACATGTGTATAAATATAAATAGTGGAGGAAAAGAACCTTTAAATTATCTATAAGGTTCAATCTCTGATTCCAGAGCCTGATTTATAAATCTAATATTTAAATTTCAAATAACTGCCCTTCTATAAAAAGTACGCAGATCACAGAAAGGAAAAAAGGGAAAAATGGAAAGAAAAAAATGGATGGAGGGCAAAAGGGAAAAAAAAGACGGGGTGGGAAATAGGGGGAAAAAAAAAGGAGGAGGTGGAAAGGGGAAAAAAAGAGGGAAAGAACAAGAGAAAGAAGGGGGGAAGAGGGAAAAGGGACAAAAAAAAAAAAAAGGAAAGAGAGAAAACAGGAAAAAGGAAAAATGGGAAAATAGGAAAAAGGAGAAAATGAGAAAACCTCAGAACTAAAACACACTTTTAAAGCCTTTAAGTCCCCCATATTTTTTGTTTTCCTTAAGAATATCAACTGTTTACAGCAGATATTCTTTCCTAGCTAGGACATGCTTATAGAAATAATGGGCTCTGTGCAGAAAAATCACTTTATCCTTGAGAAAAATTACACCAAAATCAAATGTTGATTAAATCAAGTTCTTTCAAATTATCCAATGAAATAATTTTGATGATTTTTTAAATAAATTTTTCAGTAACCTTTACTTCTGAAATGCAGCAATGTCTTATGACATTTCTTTTATCTAAACTGAATTTTATCTATTTTTATTGTGCTATAGAATGCGCTGGTTCATATATCGACATCTTTTGAAGTACTGAAGCCTTCAAATATTTTTTGCTATGCATCATATTTTAGAAAATGGATAAAAACCATATAGAGAATAATTATAAACTATGCGTAGCACATCACAGGTAATGCAGACATTCGTTCATTAATAATAAAGAACAGAATTCTGATTGAAAACAACTTTTCATGCAACTTTGCAACATTTAAAACTTAACACTACACACAGCAGTCGTCTGTGTTCTCAGAGATACACAGTCCATATGTAAATTCGTTTGCAAGTGCACTCATTCCTAACATACGTGACTTTGAGGTTTTATATACATAAAAGATGCACTCCTCTCCTTCCTCCTCAGCACAGGAAACGTAACAGACACTGCATACACCAGCATATTTCATTGCAGAGATAAGGGAAAAACAACTATGAGCTGTATGTCTTGCAAAGTAGGAATGAGAGACAAGCAGGAATTTTCATTCTTTAGGTAGAGCGCAGGTCTGTGTTCTCACACTGTGTGACATGCAACTGCTCTGTGCAGTGTATGTGCAGCCCCACTCTGCAGAGATGATAATTCTTCCCAAACATCAGCAGCACTGTGAAGGGAACTACTCCTTCACAGATCACTCTCTGGATCTAAGGCAGAAAAGTGAGCTCATCCCAAAAAGAAAGCATTTGCCACAAAGAGCTCTGCTGGCAGGGGTGATTAAGATCTCTGCTAATGGCTGCTCAACTGAATTACCAAAGAAAGAAACTATTGGTGGTTGCAGTCAACTCAGAAATTGAACTCTAGCACTGTATTTATCCAAGCCTTGAAAGAATGACAATAATGTTAGTTCTCAAGCAAGAGGCCATCATTAGGGCTGTACAAGTACCTGGAACATGGGTGAGGAACAGGTTATAAAGAAGAAATACAAAGGGAGAAGGCAGCCCTCTGAGACAATAGTAAGATTCAAAGTAAAAAGGAAACAGCACCAACAGCACCACACAGCAAGAAAACTCAGAAGCTGGGCAGAGCTGAAATGGTGAATGTGTTTCTCCTGAAATATTGAACTGAAAAATTGAATCGTGTCCATCACAAAATGTTAATGCATCTTAGTAACAGAGACTGCAGCAAAGATTTCTTCATACTTTACTGTAGAATATTTTATAATAAAAAATAATACAGTAAAGTTCAAAAGGGTTTATAATCACTTTTACGACCTGATCTTATTTTTGAATGCACAACCAAAATCTGTTGCTTCTCCTTCACCTAGTCTCGGTTAAATAATTAGTTACCATGGAAACAAATATAATTCTGGTATAAACACCAATCTGTGACTTTGACATTAATGTGAAACATTTCCTCTTTCTGTATATACACGGAGACGCCAGTGACTACGAAATCTACTCCAAGTAACAGCCAGCTTCACAGTACTTCTAATGACAAAAAACATTAACTTTGGATAATATCACAAGGTTGTGCAAACTCTTTTTTTAAAAGTAGAAATTAAGATTATTTCTCTTATTTTATTAGAAATTGGTTTAGATCACATTGAAAAATTGACCAAGTATCGCATCCTCTTCAATTTACAGCTATTTAAACACACCAATCACAGTCAAATCTAGGAAGAAAGAACTGGGTAATACTTGAATCTCCACTGACATCTGAGTATGTGGATTTTCATTTCAGCTACTTCACAAAAACTGCCTGGCTGGTGGAAAAAAATAGTCTATAATGCCACCTCAGGAGACTTTGTTTTAACCAGGTAATCAGCTCTTTCGTCAAATCCTCTCGTTTGAAGACATAACTGGTCTTCAGAAATATGGGGTACAGAGCACTCATATCAGCATTTACCCTCGCAGGTAATCCAATGTAAATAAATGCATAGTTCCAGAAGTATGAGAGCTAGTCCCATGAGAAAGGATATGAAGACCTATCCCTTAATTAGAACATAGTTCCCTGTCATTTAAAAACTGTTTCATATGCAGATACAGTAAGAGACATCTAAATGAAATCATTTATTCCTGCAATTATTTCAACATGAAAAGGAATGTCAAAGTATGAAATTATGACTGAAAACTGACGTGACTGTAAGGTTGTAAATACTACCTTGTATTTTTAGAATTGTAACTGCATAAATATAGTACTTATTTTTTTCTTTTTCTTTTCTTTTTTTTTTTGATGAGCAGAGATAGCGGAGTAGAGGAAGAATTATGTTTTGGATGAATTTTGCATAAGAACTTCTTTAAAATATTTAAAGCCTCATAACTGGGATAGTTTTCTCAGGCTCATCATTTAATCTTCTAAATACTTTGTTTTGCATTATCTTGAATCATCAATTCATTTAAGTTGTTTTTTTTTTTTTTCCCCCAATACCTTGCGTAAAGAGACAAACTGGTAAAATGAGAAAAGAAAGAAAAGGAAATCAATGAGAAAAAAGTGAAAAAAAACTGCAAGTTCTCAGCATATTTTCTTCTGAAGCTCAGAAAGTGAATTTCTCTAAAGTAACTAGAGACAGAAGAAATTCTATAAATAACCTGTAATGATAGAAGAAGAAGATAAATGTGTGCATGGATTGCAGATTCTAAATCAATTCTTAAAAGATTTTTTTTAAATAATGCTTTTAGCTGAGCTTAGTCACTCAAAAATGCACTTTCATTTTAACATGATTAAAATGTAGAGAAGAATTAAATATATTTATTTTCAGAAATTTTCAATTACGGATACAACAAGTTTCCCATTAATATGTTCCTTTAAGTTCTATATTTGTTAATATGCCATCATGTAAATCCCAACATATTAGGCACACTCAGTTGCTGATACCCATAAGCTCATTAATAACGGGTATCGTGGAGCACACGTACTTCAATAAGCCCTCTTTTTTCCCTTTTATTATTATTGTCAAAAATTAAAGATCTGCCTTCCCATCCACTCTAGGCATTAAGCCTGCATTATAAAATTCATCAAAATATTTATACCTATTTATGCCATGCTTCACTGAACTTCATTATGAGGACCCCAGCCTTCTAGAAGAGTAAGCAGACACCCACTCACACTTATATCTGCCATTTCCTTTCTGAAAAGCAGTATCATAAACTGGGCTAATGAACTATTAAGGCAGCTCAAGCACTAATGCTGCTGCATTAGAAAGAAGATGTCTGAAAGTTGCATAAGAATATGCCAGCTTGCTATTAAAAATGGCAGAGATGAACACTAATACACAGAGAATCAGTGGCTGGACTTCACCTTAATCAGATGGAAGAAATACTCCAAAGAAATCCTCCATACAAAGAATAATTGAGAAATGAAAATTATTTTCTTTCTATGCTTTTGAGTAATGATCTGAAACACAGACTTATGCATATTGAAAGAAAAATTGCGGTGGAAAGGGAGAGGGAGGAGACTGAACACAGTAAAAACTTTTACTAATCTATCCAGGTAAGTTGATAATGAATCTTTTATATGAAAACTATTTTTGCAGCATTATACATTTCTTCTAACTCTTTCAGTAATCAACCAACAATTAAGAAAGAAGATTAAAAGCCTTTTAAAACAGTCAGCTCCTTTAAAAGTTGTTTTCCAATATCACTAAACATGACTCTCAGCTTGTTCTGCAAGCATTAATGGAATTGCGGGTTTAGAATAAAAGCCATGTTGTTTTGTTTTTTGTTTGTTTGTTTTTGCTGTGTAAGCCAGTACATGGTAGCAATATGGCAGGACTACATGCATGGAACTTGGCTGCAATATTGCAAGCACTGAAATAACAGCAACTGAAGAAGTTTTCGTTCATTAACACAGCTAGCAGAGTCGGCTGAAACCCATTTTGCCTTTGAATATGATCCTCGAGCTGAAACTGACTATCACATTTCAGCAGGGTGATTATTTCAGCTGCTCTCTCAAACATTTGGTTACATTCACAGTGACTGCATTCAAATCGTGGCATCTGACCAGGGCAAACTTGTTAATGGGATAATAATATCACAAGTGACTACCTATCCATGCCCTGATGTCTATCCCAGACCTTCAACCTAACAGAGTAAAGGTTTTGAGAGGCTGGAAAAAATATCTTTATTCACCAGAAACCGCCTCCAGATGTTGTCAGGAGTACATTTTAGACTTTTTCCCCTGCTTTTCTAAGAAAAGGCAGCTCAGGTGATCACACTGAAAAGTGCAAATTGACAGTCTAAGCACCCATGACTCTATTGCATATCAGTCATACTTCTTAACTTTTGAGCTGATTGGCCAATTATAACCAATATGACAAAAGCACGGTAGTTTCAAAGACAATTAAGAACAATTAAGTTTTTGATTGGGGTGGGGGAGCAGACAGGGACAGGGATTGGGAAAGTGATAAAAACATACCATCAGATTTAGTGCCTCTTGCCAAAAGAAAACAACAAAAAAAAAGGTTAAAAAAAAAAAAGGTTTCCATGTCAGCTCAGTAGATCTCTCTTCAACCAATCAACAATGAATTTTCAAGAATTAGTTATGGTATGTTATTTATTATTCAGCTAGAATGTGAGACAGATTTGAGAATACTGTGGAAGAAGTGGGAATAGGTGGGGGGAAGAACTGTATGAGCCTGTTAACAATTCAAGAAGGGTCAGAAAATATGGACAATGGTGCTGAAGTGTAAGAGACTAACATGAAAACTGCAGGAAGTCCAAGTCCATTAACTCTCCTTAGGCATGAATCAATTTTGCAATCATGTCCCCACCAAGCACTCAGAGATGTTTGACAGCTATTTTCTTTTCACAGAGAAAATCCTTTATGGAACTATATTAAAAGCAACATTTTCAAAACTAAAACATGGCGTAAGAATATACTAGTCAAAGTTAGATGTATATATCTCATTCTTTTAGAATCCCATCACTAATCACTTAACACCGTGCTGTGCTAATCATCAGACAAAACAGATAAACCCCAAAAAATTTTGCCCCTCATACACTAACGTAATAAATAAATAATATATGCAGTGACCTATGAAATACAGAAAATCATACAGAGAGACCATGTGTACAAAGTGAAGGAGAGGTACAGTGGAGACAGGAGCAGTGGTTGGAAGATGCCGGTGTTTTAAAGGCTGAAAAAGCACTTCATATACGAGGCAATTCATTACTTTTGACCCCGCTTCTCTGTTTTTCATCGATGAATTTGCATTAATCTGTGGAAGACAATGATGACATTGTTTGAAAAATTTAAAAAATACACAGCAAGAATGCTCACGTTAAAATGGATTGGCATCTTCTTGATCAAGCAGCTGAATTATTTCAGAACAAAGATTCATTCCAAAAGAAATAGACTCTGCCTTGGCCCACCAAGGATACCATTCAGAGGACATTACAGATGAGCAGTGATAGTGAGGTTTTATAAAAAACAGTCTCTGGAGGCTGGAGTACTAAACAGATAATGGTATGAAGCTCAGAATATGGAAGCTGAGGGAGGTAAAGCAATACAGAACACAATGGTGCTGATGCTACTGGGGAGAATACAGGTCGGTGATCAGGCAGACAAATGACATCTCTACACTTGCATACCCTTAGCTCACCAATAATTGCAGGATGTATGAAGGATACACGACAGCTCTTCCAGTACTGCTTCCCCCCAGCAAAAAAAAAAAAAAACAGGAGATGGAAAAGCATGAATAGATCTCCTAGCATATGATTGGGCCTCTGTACTAACATGCTTCTAAATATCTATCTGGAAGCTCCCACAGGCATGTGTTTTAGCTTTTCTTAGCCCTGAAGAGGTCAGGCAGTTGGGCTCAGTCTTTGTAGGTCCTTTCCAACTATACTATTCCCTCATATATCTCCCTCTCCACTTGCTTTCCGAATATTGTCAGAAACTTGTGTAATCTTGTATTTACAGTGTAGCGACAATATACCCCTCAACAATTTCATTTTCATGTTGGAAATATTTGTAAGGATCTCAGAGCAGTAAAATTCCGTGGTAGGAATTTAGGTCAAGTTCAATTCTTCTAAAAGCACTTCATACTTGTGTGTGAAATATTTATACATGTATGAGGCATTTATTTTGACACAAAGAGAACAAGACACAAGCAAATACCTATGATCTGCCATCTTAAGTGGAGGAATAATAATTCCATTTCCTTTTGGACAATAGAATGTTTGACAGCTCAAGTTTAGAATCCACAACACTTTGACACTAAGCCAAACTGTCACTCTGACATTTCTGTGTCTGAGAAATCTTGAATCTCACAGGTAGACTGTGAAATCTGAGAAGTGGGGAGTGAAAGTGTGAGGCTCATAACTGTGACATAGACAAACTCTGTAGAGTCACTTCGTATGACCTCTGCTCTCCTATAACTCGGGGCAACATAAAGCTGGAAAAATAGGAAATAATAAAAGACACTGAACTTAATTCCAAACAGAAGAAACATATGTTCTACAAAGTAGAAAGAAAAAAAATTATTTACACATGGTAGAATAGAGGAGCCAGGCATTATTTGAAGTGAAATACACCCTTTAAATCAAGAGAAGCAATGCAAAAGTTACATTTATGTAGTCATTTTTATAAGCTGTTGTGTGGGCAAGAAAAAACATGTTAAAAGACTGAATTTTCTCATACTAATTTTCTTTCGTACTGGCAGGAAAGCGGAATGTATGGGGGATTCTTTATAGGTGAAAAGAAGAGTTGAGACCTACTGACCTCTGTAACTGAAAAAAGTGAGTCATGCAGCACACGTAATGCAATTTTTACACAATTAGATATATCTCACTAAGATGACACTCAATATTCCATTTCCCAAAAAAATAAACAAACCCAAAATAATAATAATAAACCCGACTAGCTTAATGTACACAATAGAAAAACACAAGCCCTGAGGACTCCACCTTGGAGCCCAAACTTCCTCAAACAGAACAGAAGCACAAAAGCACATCTTATTGTGATTCTTTAACAATTCCTTATGCAAAGCTTTCCAGACACAGAACAGTTCCCAATAAAATGTATAAGAGCTCAAAATATTGACAGATGTGACTGTAAGAAACCTATCTGACCCTGCAGAGCAGAGAGGTTTGGCAGTGATCTCAAGAGATCTCATCTAACTTCACTGATTCTGTGAAACTTGTGTTTAAGCAGGCATCAGTCATCCACCTCTCATATTCTGGGACCTTTACCAGTATGGTAATACATAACACGATGAATAAAAAGTTTCCTTGAAATTCTCATGCTCCTAATATTTCCAAAATTGCATTTCCTTAAGAAACATCTCCATTCTAAATTGCACTCAATTGTTCAAGGTACTTAAATTGTTGAATAATATATGATTCTCGATCTTCTGAAATCCGTGTTTGATCTCAGACTTTTACTACAAACCAGTTGAAAAATTTACTAACAATTTTCTAGTAGGACTTAAGAAAGCACATATAATCTTGCCCAAGTAAAGTCTACTACTTACTACTGAAGATACTGTATGCAAAGTGTCTGTACCTGAGTTGGATTTCCACAATATATTCACCCAAACTTGGATTTGAAAACCACTTTGTTTGGGTAAGTAGACCTAGAATACACGTTTTTCAGGAGAGAGCTATCAGACACGGATAAGTTAAATAAATAGTGTAAATAGGAGCAAAAGAACTACCTGCTTTAACAGTTTAAATAATAGCAAATTGGTGAGGAAAAGAAGATGAATATTTTCCTTAAGAATGCATGGAAAGGATCAGAAAATACCCAAAATTGCAATTCTCTGCTAATCAGTAGGACAAGTCCATTTCAGGATACTCATGCAGCTGTTCCTTTGTCTTTCATCTTAACCTAAGGACTATGTCTAAATAGAGAAGAAAACACATAGAATAGTTCCAGATTCATTAAATTCTTGGCTAGAATGGACAGAAAAACCTGTGGATGATTACTATTGGAGGAAGAACTTAAACTGGTTGGCGAGCTCACATGAACAGACATGCACTCTATCGATTCCCTAAGCTAGACTTTATAGAATGAACAAAGCTGCTATTTTAGCAGCAGCAACCAAGAAACTTATCTTGCAAACAATTATGTACCTCTTAATACAAGTCATCTTGGACTGTTCAACACATTTACACTCAAATATACAAAATAAAATGCATAACTATTCTTGCAGGATCAGTACATGAATGACAAAAAATAAAAATGAAATAATCCGTATTTTATTTAACTTCTAGGAATGAAAGTCAAAACAAAGATCAGCAGGTCTGGTAATATTTTTCAGAGCTAAGGATTGTGTGAAGAGACTCTGCTATGATGCCAAGCTGTAGAGCTAATTTGGATTATTAGGAGTTGATAAATAGTGATGTTCTGTGCTCACGAAGCATATGACTGGAACTGCCATGCACCTTGTCATACTGCAGAGACTACAACAGCTGATAATACTGAAAAAATGGGTACTGAAACTGTTCCCAGATACATAACACACACAAAAAAAATCCGCAATAATGTCATAAAATCAACAGATTATTGTAGATATATACATTTAAAATAATCGTATGTATTGACATATTAAAAAGTTTAAGATTTGTGTATCTTTTTCACTGAAGAAAAAGATAAAATAGAAACTGTTCACATACTACGTCTTTCATTTTTCTTAGAAGCACTACACCAATTTATTTCTAGCTCTCATGGAAACAAGCCCTACCTTGAAATGACATTTGGCTCTGAACAGAAATGCATGCAAGGAACAAAAACCTCAAATGATTACCAGTTATGTTTGTAACTATTTCAGTTTGTTGCTGGCTATGAAAAAATAACCAGCTCAGTGCCCTGAAACGTGATACCACAGGCAGAACACACACACACACACACTAGCTCACAAAGTGTACAGCCTGTGTCTCACTCTCTTTCAGTGTAATTAAGAATTTTATCTGTTAAAACACAGCAATCTGATTCCAACTCATTTTTAGATCAAACTAGATAACAGGAGGGTTGCTACCCTCCTGTAGTAGTTTTTACTCTGAGTTTCAAGTCAGACTTATCTATCATTTTAAATGGTTTATTGTACTATGGGCTGGTAATGCAAAATTTTCAGTAGGACTCAGATAGAAATACATTACTGAAAAAATAACTGCAATCTCACCTTCACATTGAAGAGCCAGCCTATTGCTGGATGCTTAGAAAAGATCAGGGTCATATAAACAATGACTTACTCTCTGCAATTTGCCCAAACTATCAGGTGGAAGATTAATTCAAATAAAATTTAAGTCTTCTATAGGCAAGTAACAATAACTCTGTATCATGCACCCAGACCAGCTGAAATCTAGGTAGCACATTTACCTGGACTAAAAAGCATTTAGCTGATTAGCTGAAGCATACTGGATTCTCCTCCGTGTGACCTGCTTTATGAGTTTCCATCAGTGCTGAACAAGAGTTTCTAAATTAGGAAGTAATCTTAATGCTGCCTTTCAAGCTCTTATTAGCGTGCTAGATTTATTCCCACACAAAACCTTTCTTTATTTTTAATATATGGTTTAGTATATGTTGCTATGAAAAGCTTTTAAAGAACCCAATGAATCTTTTACAGCAGAGTACACAACTTCAATCAGCTCACATTAAAAGTTGATTGTTACAAGAACAAAATGAATTAATATGGTAAAGTTCTGTGTACTGCATTAAGTTAAAGAATATTTGGCAGTTGTATATTTATGGTAGAATTACACAGAGTTATAAATTTGTTGCACAATAAAATGTCTACACATTCAACACACCACAATTCTCTTGCATTTATATAATGATTTGTAGTTTCTAGAAGTTGTTAGGCATTCTAAAAGCCGAAGTATGAATGAGATTACGATCTATCCTAAAATTTACTGCATTCAGTAAAGTAGTAGAGCACTCAAGCTTTGAAATCATGTACTGCAAAGGCTGTTTATTCTGCACATAAAGTCTTTCAGGATATTGTACAGATGAAGATATAAAGGCTGCAGTAGAACAGACTGCTAAACAGCTCAAATACTAATTTATTAGCTTGAGAAGTTGTGTTCAAAGAGTGTACAAAATGAAAGAAAATGAAGAAAATGAAGAATTGGTTTAAAAAAGCACAAGAGCTGGCATAACTAGTCGGCTGTTCTGCAGCGTAAAGTTTGAGTATTTTAAGGCTGCAAGAATGGAAGATGAACATTAGCAAATGGATTTATAAAACAGATTTTTTAATACATATCATTAAGGCTATTTCATTTCTCTGTACTTATATAGGTGAAAGAGAGTAAAAGCAAGTAGAAGAACTCTGAGGACAAGATATTACAACAAGAAGGGGAGCAAGAAAAGAAGCTTTGTAAAATATTATTTTTCCTCTATTGAAATGCCTAAATATTATGAATACTCCCCTTTTCCAATTTTAATGATTCAAGAAGACATATTCTTGGTTGTAGCTCCTGCTTCATCCATTTATTCCACGTATCATGAACAGAAGTGTACAAGCCTTGTATTCACACCAGTGCATCTCTCCCATTTATTTGAGTGTAAGCCCTGAAAACCAAACATTCATCTGTAAAACACCCATGATAATAATTCCTCAGAAAAGCAGCAACGTTAAGAGGTGGAAGCATTCATAAAGCTTTGTATTTATGACTTTTAACATTGCTCTAACAGCAGAAGGTGATTTCTTGTTGGTTTTGTGTTACTTTTGCAGAGGTTACATAAAGACTTTAACATTAACTGCAGAGTAGCACTACAAAACAACAACCTTAACACGCTTTTAAGTATTTAAAACACTGTACTTACTCTGTAGTAATATGCATTACAGGTAGACAATAGTTTCTTCTACCCATAACAGATGACATTACAAGTAGTATACAACTCTAGTGGGTGTTCTGTATTTGAAGCTGGCAGATGTGAAAAAAGAAAGAGAAAATAGAAACATGAACCGTTTGAGCTCAGCTCCATTTAAAGAAAACGGATTGTGCAAGCATTCAGAAGACAGCTCATTTCTTAGATTCTAAAAAGTAAAAGCAGACAGAGAAGGGGATGTTCCCAAAGGAACAAATCTTGAGATAAGATTATCTAGATAGCCAGTCAGGCAACCTAAAATTCAGGTCCTGTGTTTTAACCACAAGAACATTCTTCTCTCTGAAAATTAATTATGATTAGTTCTAAATGAAGCACGGTATTCAGTGGGTGAGTTTTCCATACTCTGCAGCTATGAAGGTTAACGAGACGATCAACTGATACTAGGAATGCTGCTGACTATTTTAATATGGGCATCTGTGTGTCAGGAACTGAACTGACAGGTCAAATCATATCATATAGCTCACTGAGAAACCCCAAAGAAATCCTCAGTCAGACAAATGTCTACTTAGAGTCTACAGGTTGGCCCATATACGTCTTCAGACCTTCCAGAATCTAAATAATATAAAATTTTAGCATTTTGCAATGACAACACCTTTATACTTTCAAAAGAAAGCTACTTTACAACATTAATGTATATCAGAAATGTATTTAAAATTATTAGAATTATTGAAATTATTCTATAATATTTCTACCATGTAATAGATCCAAAAAGCCTGCATACCATGTGCACTGAGATTCCTGAACTTGACACATCAGTTACAGACTTTCCTTTTTTTTGCAAGAGTACTATATTGCAGATTTCAGGATTCAACATATCTAGGCACTGACAATTTTATTTTTCATGCAAGAAACTAGGCCAAGTTACAATATCAAGAAACATTCTGTTCAGTCACAGCATACTTCTATATGGCAAAGCATCAGAGGTAAAAAGACAGGAAAACCTTTTTCTGCAAGAGAAGGATTTTCTTTTTTGCAACAACAGAAGACTTCTGATACGAAACAGAAGTCAACTGCAGAAGACTGCAGAAAAGCTATCAAAAACCAATTTGATGGTAGACTACGCAACAGATAAAAGCAGCAAAGACGCACAGAGTGGTTACATTCATGGAAATTAACCTGAAAGTAATATTTATTTGCCTACACTCTGTTCCTTCTTAGAAGTGTACAGATGCAATGAGGATGTTTTTATGGATGCATTTTTTTTTTCTTTTTCTTTTCCCAAGAGCAGCCATGGTCTACCAAACACACACCATACACATTGAGCAGGAATGGCTGATTCGATTCCTATGGATTTGCTGTGTGAACTAGAAGTAGTCTGTTACACACCTAGAATAAAGCATTCATTAATTGCACTAGGAATATTGTACCATAACTGACAAATGAGATTTCTTCATCAAATATACTTGTATATTTGACTTGTATATATATATAAATATTTTTCATCAAATTTTATGTAAAAATCAATGTAACTTCTACAATTCATCTCTTTCAAAATGTTTAACTGGATATTTGGGGCAATCAAATTAAATAAACACACCAGTGGTCAAGATTTCCCAATGACTACCTCATGAAATCCAAATAATTGTTTTCTAATGAGCTTTCTGGATGATCTGCAGAGAAAAATTGTGTGCTCAGTTGTCCAGATAATTCTAAAATACATGCCAACTTTCACAGTAACAACAAAAAAGAAATTCAGTGAATATGGTTTCCTTAGCAACCAGCACAATATTATCTATGTCATTCATATTAACATTATTTACAGTACTCCATAAGTTAGCAATGCCAATTCACAAAGAACATACATTTTCCTAATTACACTACTTGTTAGCCTTGAAAACTCATTGTTGCTTTTAATTTTAATCTTAACATTCCCATTTAGTTCTCTTCTACAAAAACTCTATCAAGCCATTTCATGCTAAACAAATTCTGTTTTGTTTCCGAGTGTAGTTTTTTTCCACAATGGCAGTCAACTCAGTTCAAAGGCATGTCTGACATGAATGGATCTATTTTTCCCATTCTGAACACACACTACATACAGGTGTGTTGCCCTCTTTCTACTGAAAGCATAGCAAATTTTAGATAGATATCTACTTTTCTAAATTTTCTTTACAGCCTAATCTTAATAACACCAACGTTGTTAACACTCTAAGGTATGGTCCCCAGGAATCTGTGGTAATTCCTCTGTTGTGTATTTGCATAGGTAGGCGACCAGTTCATAGGAAGAGAACTTTCACCAGTGCCTTGGTGAAATTAGAGAAAGAAGCAGTAAAGACTCACCACAATTTCTAACTGAGGCCAATCCAGAAGAGACTCATGATTCCTCTTTGGGCCTTTAGATGTGTGCTGCACAGTTGCCTCACTATCAGAAGTAATGACTTACTTTCTCTACAGATGTTATTTGCAGTAATGAAGGAATGCAACTTCCCCATTGTGATAGACACTCAAAAATGTACAAAAAAATATACTAAAGTACCAAAGTACCATTAATATGTCATGTATTCCTAAGCAGTGTTAACAATTGTTTACATTTGCAATGAGAAAGTTTGGGAAGTTTTGAATTCAGAAAAAAAAGCATTCATGAAGTTTCACTTAAATGAAACAATTCCCTCCCTCCACCAGATGAAATATTAGATCAAGTACTGTTCCTCATAATTCAGATGCCCTTTCCTGTGGGTACCAAAGCTACAATCACAACACCAGACGTTTTGGTTTGACTTCTCATAATTACAGAGTCAGACGTGGAGGAAATGATACAAAGGAAGGACTGAAGAAATCTTTCTCCCCATTTCCAGGAGTAAAACATGCATTAAAATTTGGATGAGTGCTTAAAGGTTGAAGATCTCAATTTTCTAAATGCACTTGGCTATCTCTTCCTATTCTTAATTATATAAAATATTTCAATGAATATTTGAATTCAGTTTAAGTAAGATGAGACCACAACAATAATATACACAAATATACATTACTACAGACATGCATACTCACATTCATAACTCATGATCAGTATTCATTTTGTTATCAACAAAACACTGCTACAAGAGTAACCAACACTGAGTCATACAGTGAGAAAACATTGTGTTAATAATGTAAAATGAGAATCAAGATATCACTAAGGTCTAAATCCATCCACACAGATTAACTGAAACTTGAATTAATATATTGGAGACTCTCTTTCCAAAGTGCGTATGTGTTTTTTTAAAATAGGATTATAAATTGATGATTTTTTTTTTAATAGCATAGCTCTTCAAGCATCTTTTAAATTAAAAGTGTTATTTTCTTAATTATTCAAATTTTATTTATAACGAATACAAGATACTTGTGTGCTTACATCTGCTGTTTTGCTTCTGCTCTCCACTGATTATAAAAATTGTTCTCCATGCACTTTGAAAACATGAGTTTAAAGAAAGGAGGAGACTAAAGTGTTCAGCAGCAGATACGTAGGCGTTTGCTGAAACTAGGCCAAGATATACGAGTTTTCTGATCAAAGAGGATAAAACTGAGTTTGGAGAAAGGAATTGCTGTTAATGAGACTAACAAAAAGTGGCACATACAAGGAAAAAATCAATAGCCCACAGCACTAGATCTTCAGGCCCAGAACAACTAGAGTGAAAATCAACTCCCCCGTGGTAAGGCTTTATTCTGATTGCATGTGAAGAACATTCATTGTCCCTGCCTTCCAGATCGACTCCAAGTCACCAGGTCATTTTGTTTTTATAAAAAAAAACAAATGTGAAACTAACTTTCCTCTACTTCTTATATCAGCTAAATGATTGTAACAACAGAAACACACTACACTAAACTGAAAATCCAGCTTTTCTGGTGGAAAACTCGACATCAGTGATGCCCAAAAAAGCATTCCACATAAAAAAAGCAAAAGCTAACTTATCATTATTAAGACCATCAAGACGTACTATTTCCTCATGATTTCTCTTTTCAAATGATTTACTATTCATGATTTGCCTGGAAATGGGATCTTGACAACAACAAAAACAACAACAAACAAACAATAACAACAAACACTGGATATCTCTCTGCACCTGTTTGTAACTGAATATCATTATGAAATAATGTCCCAGGTTTCTCTTATTTCATGAACTCTTCCTTATTACTTTGTTAACCAGTCCTAGATTACTTGCATGCTTCTATAAGGTCTTTTTCTACAACAGTATTTCTACCAACATGCAGATTTCACACCTGACATAGTGCATTAAAAATAATTCTGTAAAGGACAAGGTTAGGACTAGTGGGGGATTCAAAGTCGCACTACAAGGATACACTGGTAGCTCTTTCTGCATCTGTATTCAGCCTTGCCCTTCAAATGAAATTTAAAGAGACAGGTTTATAATCTGAAAATCAAGGAGCTTGAACACAACAGCTTTGGTGGAACAGAACCAGAGGGTTTGCAATAATTCCACACAAGCTTATATAAAGTTATTAGACTTCCTTTCTTAAGAAGAATGCTTGACAAGGGACATAGCATGTTTTTCCAGTCCCATCAGGTATATGATATAAGGTTTGCTAGGAACTACAGCAAAAGCAATATGAGTCCATTTATCAGCTGTGCAGTGCTCTCATTTCCAGCAAGCATCTTGGTGATCCTTTACTTACTATGACCACACCATGCCACTCTTGGGCATCTTTTAATACAGAATAACAATATTAAACAGGAATAAAATGTTAACAGAATGCAATAATATTGACTTAAAGGTACAAAATTCATCTACAGTGTACAAATTAAAAGTGACATAAAAAGAATGTCCTTCCATTAACCTTGTTTCCAACTTGGGCTTAATGGAAAGATACAAAATCATTTAGGTCATAAAAAGACATGATCAAGCAGTTTAGTATCCCAAAGAATGTATCAGCTTTAAGAATGTACACTCCAAATATAGATGAAAACATAAGGCTTCAAAGTTTAAATGACTTCTGAATACCAAGTGTATATAGGAAAAACAGGGTACATGTTATATTATGCCTCAGTAAGTATATGTCTTTCCTTTCAACTCCTGGATATGCTATACAAACTAATAGAAGATCACCTGTAGACATGTAACGCCAAAGAATTGTTCAACAGAAGCACACTTTTTTTATTTTTATTTTTCAGTAGGCTCAAAGTTTTCACCAACTGATGCAGAGACTTATGCATATGATCGCATATAAACAACAACTACTAAAATTCACAGTTCACCAAACCACACCAACTTTTAGAATGTAGAAACCATAGCCAGAAACCAAGCTACGTTCCCAGACTTGTACAAGGAGCACATTATTGTCCCGTATGTATCAACTGAAATGTACTTACTGAATCTATACAAGCTTGATGCTTGTTGCACTGACCCTTCTCTGACTCATTTGCATTTTGTTAGTTATAAATGTGACCAAATTGTTTACTGATCGAAAACAATGTGCAATAAATATTGGCCATTTGTATGGAAAAAAAATACACGTAGGATGTGAATGTTCAAGGGTTCATCAGTCTGCATTTTTGAAGTCCAATTGACTTGCATAACTTTGAGGAAAATTAATTCATAAAACAGAACAAAAAATGAATCACCAAAATAGCCTTATTTTCAAGTGTTAATTTCTTATATCCTTATGCATTATGGTAAATATTAATTTGTTATCTGAAAATTATTTTTAGGAAGCACATCAGCATTCAGGCTGAAATTGTGTATAATCTTAAGCACGCTGCAGTCTGAAAAAATAAAGCGAAAGAGTGGAGTTTCAGAAATACTGCATCAGCCTCTCTAATGATAGCAAAATGGTTGAAAGATTTTGCAAGCTGTTCCTGATCCAGTTTGAATTTATTGGCAGAATCTAACAGTCAAGAGACTAAGCCACTTAAGAACACAGAATTAAATGGTTACGTATTATTTAATATCTACATAATGCTAGTTTGAAAAGAAATCCTTTATTCTATTGCCACCAGAACAAGAGAAATGCCATTTTTTCCTCTACCAGCTGTCAAGTGAAGTCCTTTTTATTTTCTTTTATGTACACAGGGTGTGTGAAATTCAACAATTTCATTTCACAGAGTGTCTTTGGCATTAGTCACAGTGTAATGTAACTGGAACTACTGAAGTTCATCTGATTTCACACCTAACCCATAGAGCCTCACAAATTACACATTATTTCAATAAAAAAATAATAAAAGAAAGCATAAATTGTCCAAGTTTTCTTTCTGGAAACAAAGCATGTATTCCTTTGAGCTTTCTGATGAAACACGGACAGCCTTGATAATGAATACAACGTGGGCCTATTCCTTGTAATAAGATGGCTACAGAACAAAAACTTTCATGTGGTTTGATAGATTTTCTGGGTCAAGTCAAATTTCCCAGAAAATAATGCTGAAATTTAAAAATCATACTTCATGCACAACTTCTGTCACAAAACTGTAGAAGAGTAACATAAATGCTCCAAAACTGAAACAAGATTTTCCATCCTTCAACTATGCACAAATTTCTCTACACCTTTACTTCTTCAACCAGATGCAATTAGAAAAAAAAAAAAAGAAAGTCTTGCTTTTAAAGTTTTCACAATTCCATCTAGGAGGCCACTGCATTCATTTTATGACCCCAGACTCATGTTCCTGTCAACCTGTTCCTGTCAACCTACAGCAAATCTTGAGCTGTTCCCACAGGTTTTCAACTATTTTCCAATCTTCTTTAGCTCTAATTATATGTAGGTTGCTCTGAAATTAATGTCTCCCATCATACATATGTGGAAATTACAAGAGACACAAGATACAGAGCAAACTCTAAGCTACAAAACACTGTTTTCAACAGTCGCACCATGAGCTGTGTGTTTTTGCCAGCAATGAACAAAAGCCTGCACCACCCACCTTTCTACCCCCACCACTGTTCTAACATCCACTGTTTGGTCTCCAGAAATATTCGGCAAGCATCAATGAACATCAGCGGGTGCAATTATTTCCACATGGAAGAATTCAGTTCTGCACCTTTGATTCATCAGCACTTCCATGTCAGATGCCACTTTGTTGGACTTTCCCTCTACTGCCATCTGTCACATGGCAACAAAATGAACAGAATACTGTTGGAAAGGTTCAGCCTCTATTGTCATACCACCAACACCCACCTCTCCCACCTCTGATGTTGTCAGCCAGCATTATAAAATAGGAGGCATTAGTTTCAGAGCAGCCCTCTTACATTCATTGCCTCTACTTTTGAAGCCATTCTTCTCCGCACTTCTACCAAGCACACAGGTCCTAACAGCACAGATTCCAAACATTGTGCAAGATGCTATGGAGCATGCAGCACTGTGAACACAGAAGCTGAAAGCTGTTCAGTTGTTTATGGTGCCTGAGTACAGACTTTTACCTTCAAGCATGTACTAAACAGAAACGGCCCTCAAATCATTCCCATTTTTTGCAGGATAAAATAATGTACATAATCAAGGATCACAAAAACAGAGTACTGGTTCGGAAAAACAGAAGTTGTGACAGAAAACTGGAATGAGGCAAGGGTACGCTGTTGATCTCTGGCTCATTAACAGCTAGGAAAACAAGAGCATAGGTTACAATGAATTCTACCACTATTTTGGTCGCTGAAGGATCCTCAGAAAAAAAATCATGGAAGAGAGTGAAGCCTAAAACACACATATCAGTCACAAGTAAGGACAAGAGAGAAGTTCTGTGGACATTAGAACACATTAATCTCAGAGGCCCAAAATGCTATCCCACAAAAAAGAAATGCTATCTCTAGGGGAGCTCTGTTCGAAAGATTTTCACTGTATGTATCTTTAACCACAGGTTGGCATATATTTTATCTTTCAGCCACAATTTATATTCCTTTTATCACCTCTGTTCTAAAAGAGTGTGCTTTCCCATCTAGAATCTACAGTATTAGATACCCACTACCATATCGTGTTTCTAAAATTCCCTTTCCCCCTTAGCAGTCAATCAGCACTAGCAAATGCACAAAGAGACATGGCATGAAGTACACACAATTCAGCTACTGCCATTTCAGACATGAATACAGGAAGAAAAAAATAATACACCAGCAGAGAGCAAAAAACAAATGAAAAAAATAAGAATAGAGAGAAGGTAGGTGCCTGCTCCCTTAGATCTCCCTTTTCAGTTGCACGTCTTACTTCACTTGCTTCACTTCACTTCTGGCTGCAAGGGAAAGTAGCTTCTTTTTGCCTACCCTGATGCTAAATACCAGAAAGATTTCTAATTCATACTTTCTTGCAACCTACTTCCAGCCACTATTTTTACTAGCAGGCTGTTTAGTGCAAAACAGTACAGACAAAAATATTATCATTAATGTTACAGAATAGATCATGACTTTCCCTCTGTTTCCTGAAGCGCGACAAACTGTCTGCATTCAGGAATTATGGATGCAAGTAGCAGTTAACCATAAAACAGTCCCTCTTTTAAGTCAAAGTAACAGAAAATCTTCTTCATAAAAAGCTAATTCTTTAACTATATCAGTAAATACATATTTTATTACATAAGTTGCAGAAGAGAAACACCGCAGGAACAGAAAATAACCTTGTGGATAAACATCCAATGTCACTCAGACTTGCAGCTCTGCACATTTCATGCAAATAAGTTTTAATTTTTCTCAATTTGGAATCAACTATTTAAATTGATATTGAAGCACATTGATGAATTTAATTAGACAGTCTACTGCCTGAAGTTATTAGAAGCATATACTCTCATGCCCTAGGTGACAAACTCACTGCTTTTATTATTATTGTATGATAATTTCCATATCTTTTCTGCAAGAAACTCTCCTTGGCCTAGATAATTGGTAGTTGTTCATGCATGTTTTATCAGTCTTCAAAATAACAACAAAAAAACAAACACAAAAACCTTTCCCAACAAATGCTATCGAGTAGGAAAGACTACTTGAACTGCACTTACTGCTATGGTAGATTTCCCTAGTTGGCCAATTAATTAGAAAGCTTAAAGGTCTTCTTAAAGTTGCTTATAAAAAGGAAAAAAAAGATATACTACCCAAAAAACAATATGTAACCTAAAAAAGACAGCTCGGGTTCACTGTTCCTGTCTTGAATCAATTCTGCTAATGCACACAGAATGGCTTAAAATGTCATTTTTAATATTTCTAGTACAAGATTCTAAGTCATCAAAACTGGCAAAGATGACTACATTTCCACATTTTGATTTCCCCACATTTAACTAACACAGATCAGTTAATTAAAAGTGATGGCACAAAAGGTTTACATACTGTGGCTGCTTGTAACTCTGTAAAAAGAATACTGCTGTATTTGTACAGTGCTAAAAGGCAGCAAAGTTAACAGAGGAAGTTACAAACCAGCATGACAAAATGTCATTGTTAAGGTATTGATACAGCTTCTTAAACAACAACAACAAAAGTGACTGCAGAGCAAACAAAGTTTATATGAGAACAAAAGACAGCACGACTCAACTGTTGTCACTGAAGTCATGTATTCTGCAAAGTTAATTTCTATAAATTTGCAGACTCACACTGACATTTCTTTCACATGAGTAACAAAAGTAATGGCAACACAACAACTTCAATAAGAACCTTTGTAATTGACAAGTTAGCCTGGCACATTCAGAAAAGCAAGTTAGCACTCCAGCTACCTGGTACAGGAGTGAATATTCAATTAATTCTTAACTCTCTTGAGATGTAGCAAAAGTTCTTTAGAATAGTATGAAAAAATGGGAATGTTAAGGTGGAATAATTATCAAGGTGGTAGCAATTCTTTTTCAGAAAAGCATTCGTATATCCATTAGCTGTCTACCTGCAAAGTTCAAGTACTTTCACTGCCATAATTTCACCACCATTTATGACTGATAAGCAGGAGTTTCAAGATAGGATTAATGGCAGAAGGGAAGGAAAAAAATAACTCTACAGGTCTTTTCTGGCTGTGCACGGGATAGGTTCCAGCTTGATCTAACTCAGAAACAGGATAACAAATTTAACAAGAATTCACACTAAATGCGTGCAAAAAAAAGCTTTGACCAAATGTTCTTCCCTCTGCCCTAACCTCTTGCATCTCATTTTAGAGTCTGGAAAATAAAAATAGAGAGAGGTTAAGTTAACAAGCTACTTTCAGAAACTAAAGCATGTGGAATGACCAAACAGGAGCTGGCAATAAGGAATTAATTGCCTGTTTGAATATGGCAATGAACTGAGCTCACTGAAATATGCAACTTTCTAAACAAGTCAGCCCTCCTTCTTAATTGGCATTCTTTTCCTTGCCACTTTCATGGTTATGTTCTTAACTACTTGTTCTGTTTACTTTTTCTGTATGTAAAGGCGTGGTTGCAATTATCTCACTTGTGCATCTTGTTGTATTGATCTATTCTCTCTCAAGATTTTTAGCAGCATATTTCCTCCTGCTCAGTACAGAAGGAAGATGGATGAATGAAAAGCATTAATAGGCTGTGCTATTTTATTTCTTCTGAAACAACAATGAAGTATCAATGAAAATTACTAAAGAAAGCATTGCAGAAATAAATTAGTCTAAATGAAGTTGACATTGTCACTAAACTTTAAAAAAATCACAATAGTTATTCTTAGAAAAACAGCCCTTTTCAATGAACATCACACCAGTAAAATGAAGAACATACACTGCATGTTGCTAAAGATCATGATTGACAGAGATGGCATATCATAATGAAGAACTGGGACATCTTACCTGATGATCTAGGATCCTAATGACACTGGATGTCTTTTTATCCTCTACTGAGGAAAAAGTCCTCCTTTACACTTTCTTTTTTTCTCTTCTCCCTGAGAGGAGTAATTTACTCCAACAGTAAGATTTTTTTTCTAGAAAAGGCAGGGTTTAGAAGTGTGACAAAAAAATTATTGACCTGCTCTATTCAAAGGAAATTTAAGACTACTATCTGAACAGTACACTGTATAGGAAGAAGCCTTATAGCTATCATAAATCACCATCTTAAAATACCAGTTTCTAGAACCATTAAATCACAGTGTAAGCTGTTACCAAAATAAACTAAAACAAGGCAGTTTCAAGATCAAGTGTTGTTCTGTGTTAAACATAAAGTTAGAGAGATTGGAAACTCACATTCTCATGGCTAAACAAACAGGTTACGTTTTGGAATAGCATTGCTCACACACACAAGATCTTGTTAACTGTCTGACAATCCACATTTTTACGTAATAAAATTGAGAGAAGCATAATTTTCCTTCATATAGAGAAGAAAAAAAAACACCAAACAAATCAAACGACTCAGAAATGTACCAGAGAAGAAATGCCGTTCTCAAATTTTCTGAAGATTGGTTGCCTGACATGAGCATGGTCTCCAGTATTTTGGAAGAACAAGATCTAAGGACAAGATCTATTCTATCCTGCTTGAGGAAATGGCAAAGCATCACTCAAACCTATTCTTAAGAAGAGGCACAAATCGTTAACACCTCACAAGACATAATGCAGTAGCTTAGTGCATGGGAATCTCAGCAAAAAAGCCATTTTCAGAGTGGGGAAAAAAAAAAAAAACACACCAAAAACTGAACACCAAGAGCATGTTTTAATGAGCGTGTTAATGACCCAAACAAGAATGAAGAAACCCATAACACTAGTCTCCCATAACCCGACTCTCATTAACTGTTTACAAAATGTATTGGCCAGAAATCATTAATGTTTTGAGAAGCTTCTGTAGCTGTAGTAGTTTTAATCAACTCCCAAATCTTCTGTAATAATACACTCATGGCTCAGCTTGTTTTATTTATTTGGTTTTCAGTTCTGTATTAGAAGCGTGGCTGTTAGAATATCCACAGAAAAGAAAATATTACAGATCTGATGCATTAGTTCACTTTAAAAGTAACAATAACTACTTTGAAGTGTGAAGTCTAGTTTGTTCTTCCATAGTACAGCTGCCTCAAGCACAACATAAAACTCCAAAACTCAGAAGAAACCATGCGGATAACCTAGCTTCCCTACTTTCAGCATATTTCTTTGAAAAACTTTCCAGTAACAGTGTTCTACAAAAAAAAAAAAAAAAGAAAAAAAAAAGTTAGTAGGGCTTTGCCTACTTACAAATATATTACTACATAAATTCCCATACATTAACCGGAAGATGCTAAAGGAGCTTTCATAACTACATTCACAAATCCTCACTGCAGAAGCTCTTTGTTTTGTTACTAGTCAACTGTATTAGCCATTGCCTACATGAGTATGAGTGATGCAGCTGGCATAGATAGTAGAATGAATGAGCATTTTTTGTGTCACTGAATATGTGAAGCCTGACATGAGATTTTACAGGTTTCCTAAAAGAAGTAAAGAATTCAACTTCATACCTTCTCAGCAAGAGAAAAGCACAGCTTGTAAGTAAGAAACAAATGAGGACGAGAAGGAGTGAAAGTCTGAATTTAGCATTTACAAGTTTACATAAACAAATGATTACAGAAAGAATATTCATTACATACAACTCTAGCATTTTTGTTGTCTTGACCTTCACCACAAGGCTGTGAGAATGGATCCAAATGTGATCCAAAGTTGGAAGCATTTGGAGAATATATGTATTTTTTAAACTGAATAAAACATGCAGGAATAATTAAAAAAAAAAAAGTCACAAAGATGGAGGAGCCTGAACATCTGAAGTCAAAAAAGGCAGCCAAGTCAGAATGGCCCAAAATTAGCCTCTGATTGTTAAATCAGTTCTGTAATCTTGTGAGTTTGTAAAGCTTATAAGGAGTTGCTAAGGTTTAAAAATAAGTATGGGAAATCTATGCCTATATATTTTAAATTTGGATTTGCTCCTTCTGAACATTCCAAACTGTAACTGTTTATTTGAATCAACAAACACATGCCCTGCTCCTTCTCCACCGCTGGCCACATAGATCCAGAAAAGATCTGTAAGCTGAAGAAAGTCTCTGGTCTGAATACCCCACTAACAATGAGGTTGTTGGGAAATACCAAATTGTAAAGCAAAAAAAAATAATAATAATCAAAGCAATTCTGTTTATTAGCCCTTGATGCATATTCAGGAGTCTAACCAAGCATAGATTTAGCTGGCAGGATCTTTCTTTCTGGCAATGGAACACAGAAGCTGGAAAGAATACAGCTCAATTTTCTGAACTTAACACGAGCTTTCTAGAGATGTTAACATAAAGAAAAAAAGGTCTCAAACTGTGAAGTAAACTGAATTTTCACTGATGCAATGAACATGAGATCTTGAAGGACAGCGGCTTCTATTTCATATTTTTACACTTTAAAGCCAGTAAAAAAAATAGCATGTTTTAGAAGTAAAACGTTACAATTAACACGCAAATCCTCAGCATCAGAACTCCCTTGCAAGTAATGTAAACACCCTTCTTAACTATGCACAGCAACCCCAATTCACGGCAAGTCACGTGAACCTCATTATCACATCTTTTGCACACCACAGATGAGGTGCCACTTCGTGGCAGCAAACAGGAACCCGTGGGCCTCATCGCAGGAAGAATGGATTTTGACAAATCATGACTGGCAGCTATAGTTCTTCTTCGAACAGTGAATAAGCTCTTGGAAGACCCTTGGAAAAGAACGGCTCTTTAACTGAAAAGAGGATGGCATCTTGCGAAGGGCTCCCGTTGCTGTCTTTTCTTGATCTTTCTTATAGCTTCCTATAGGATAAACTGGGAACAGAGATTTTTGAATTACGGATCCTAAGAATGACTTCAGGAAAATAAAATCATGAAATTTAAATGTTGTTCATTCACTAAATACGTGCTTTGGGGAAATATCAGTCATTTTTCTACTTTATTTTTCCTCTAGAATAAATGTTAAATAGAGGCAAAAAATAAAAAATATATAAAAAATGAATAGACTTTGCTTGGATAGCATTCCCCTAAGGAAAAAAAAAATCAAGATCTCATAATTGCTGTAATTGTTTTTGATGCTGGGTAAGCTAGCTGATAAAAATGGGACACAAAAATATTGTATTTCAATATAAAAAAATATAATTCAGTATGCGCCCTCTAGGAATGCATCTCTATTTATAGTTTGATCAATCACTCTAAAAGTGTGGAATTATTTTTACCTTTAAAACAGGCATTTTTATCTGATGAGATTAGCAAAGCTGAAGGAGCACCTCAGCTGCAAAGGTCTGGCTGTATGTCAGACCTTCACCCACACAAGAAAAGATGCTTATCCCAAGACATTTCTATTACCACCGAGATTGTTCTGAACCCCCTTCTGAAATCTGTGTTTGACTTTCTGTAAGAGACTGCTGCAGAGATAACAGAGGGGTATGCAGAAATGAAGTCAGGAATCATCCTGGAAAGGCTTAGGTGCATCAGGAAAACAGTGATGAGGCAAGGAGGATGGTGGGCAAAGATCAGCTCCTCTGTTTTTGGATGTCACTGCAGCACTCATGCAACACGTGCTGCCTGCAAGCCTTGGCCTGTGCCAGGCTGCCCCTCTGCCTCCTGTTCCTTACTGCAAATTGGGCCAGAGCAAAGCTGCCATACTCAAATACTGACTGAAATAAATTCTAGGAAATTTGTTATTTTTCTCTAGCACCAGGTGGATGAATATTTTTATTTTCTGAAACTGTACAGCCAAAGGGCAGATGAGCAGCTGCACCAGGCAGGGGGCAACTGCGTGTAATGAAAATCTGAGAAATTCACACGCTTTCCAGTGTTCAGACTGCTTTTGGCATTGCTTTCTAGAAATTCTGATGTATGTGAGATTTTTTTTCTGTGTTCAATAGCTTTCACCTTTAAGGGCAAAAAGGGGATAAATACACACAAGGTAGAGCACATGCAGCAACACTAAACATAATTCTAAGAAGTTACATGGGCTTTGAAAGAAATGACCAAGCTGACATAATACATACAATTTACAGTAAAAACAATTCACAGTTGGGTCATGAAGATTAACTCAAGATGTAGGCTAGCTCATTGCTTAGCTAATCACAAGCAGTACTCCTGTGATTTACAATCAGCGCGTTAAATTCTGTTTTATATATTTCCCTTCAGAGACAATTCTCTTTCCTCCCTTCTTTCCAACAATTATAATAACTTCACCTTTAGAATACCACCTGTCCATTAAAATAGTGGACAGCTTGCTGCAGATAAGAGCATGGAGACACACAAGTCCTACAGTGTGAAATAAATAGTTTTCTCCTTATTTCAACAGAAGAGCTCCGAGGCTCCTCTGTCAAGAAAGGAGCTCTCTGCTGCAAAGTGGCCAGTGGGATTTCACTCTGTAGAGAAATCCTCAAGCACGTCTCTGACTATGACAACCCCAGATTTCACAGAGGCCACTCTATAAAGATAGACGGATGATGCTTCACTCAGCTGTAAAATTTTACAGCAGAATGTATCTGCAAGTTAAAACACTGTAATAGTAGCTTGCCACCATCAGAAGCATAAAACAGGACCTCTGAGCTCTGCAGTGTTAATTTAACGATACCAGCAGAGCCAAACCTGTGTTGTTTTTCTGTCTTTGCTATTTTTTTTCCCCATTGAATGACCCGCTGCACAATATTTGTGGTTTATTTCTTCCACTACATTTCTTTTTCTTGGCATGTTGTCCCAGCACATACCAGGCTGTCAGCTCTGACATCTGAGCTTTTTATAATAAGGAAGGGCAGCAAGTAGGTTTCCTTACAGACACACGCTCGGGAGCAACCAACAAATCCTCTGCACTCTTACAACTTTTTAGCACTGCTATCAAATCAAATACAAAAGCAGAGAATACATGATGTTACTACCTTTTGCAGGAGAGGGCCTCTTGATGCACTGGGGTAGTATGTTTAAAAAACAACAACTCAGAAGGTTTGCTAATAGAAGTTCAAAGTCCTTAGTGCATCGCTCATAGATAATGGGGACAGTGTGGAAAGCAGACTGCTGAGCATCCAGACTTGATGCTCAATGACAGCTCAATGCCCTCCTAAAAATATAGAGCTAAAGAATAATAGAAAACAAAATAAAACAAAATAATAAAACAGCAGCAAACAAAATCTACATAAAAGCAGCAACATAAGGTACAAGGACAAAGTGACTGAATCATCCAGATGTTCCTTCAGTTGGGTACTGAACAGTAAAAGTGGTTGGGAAAAAAAAATAGTTTGTGATTAAAGAAAAACAATTTCTCAGACAATTTTAAGGTTCTGGGTTTGGAAATTTTTTAAAAAGTAAATGTTAAAACTCAAATATTCAATATTTCTTTATAACTTTGGACATTAAAATTGAGGCATCAAAACAGAAATTTAGTTAAGTAGAAGAATATGAGAAATAGTCCTGACAAAGTTTAACTTGTGTGAAAGTCTTGTTCTTCCAATGTTTCTTTACCTACAAATAAAAGCTTCACACACAAAGAGCCTAGTGATCCACAAAGCACTTCTCAGTTAATGTCACCTAATTTCAGAATCTGTATTTCAGTTCCTAGTCGAGACAGACAAACTGCTGTCAGCACACATTATCCAGCATTCAAGAGACCATGTTGATCAGCTGCCACTCAGCAGCATCTGACAGTGCAGGATTTGGTTCCTATGACTTCTCCTGTAACCTTCCCTCTGACTTTGAGCGTAAAGCTCAATTTCTTCTTCTCTCTTGATCTCACTCCCCTCAGCCTAGGTGACTTCAATTTCCACTTTAATGAACATCTTTCCAGTGCTTCTCATTAACCTTCCTTTTCACTCTTCTGCTGCAGACCATCTTTCACAGTCACTGCCTTGTTGATTCAGGGACTGACCCAGTAAACTTACCCAGTAAGCTTGTATACTCATAAATAATTTTACTCTTGAGGATAGCCAGGCTGACTTCCGTACAGTTTCTACCAGAAGTTAAATTACATGAATTTACGTGATCGTCGTAAATTTACGACGAAAATTAAATATTACATCCACGTGAAGAGGATGTGGGTTGGTTTTTGTTTGATTATATTTTTATTTTTTTAGCTTGCTTGTTTCCCCTCCCACACACACTTTCTTCCCCCTCTTTGTTTAAATTCTTGACTTTTTGATGTTACTTCTGGCATCTTCAGTCTTCTATTCATTTATTTTTCTGAATTCTTTCATTAGAACATAGGAAATAATTTATAAAGCACAATTGGATGTACGTACACACTATATTGTAGTTATGTATATACCTTTAATTAGACATATCAGATATACTCTAACTATTTTTAAGTATTTGTAAGGACAACTGAGTTCTCAATTCTGTGAAAGATGATGTTCAGATATCCAGTGATATTACACATGAGGTTGTGTGGTGCAGGACTCGTGTAAACTGTCTCTTCAATAGATACATGCAGGAATCACACATATCCATTCATGCTTGCGCATTTGTTTTCACTGTCTGCAAGTGTTCACACTAGTTAAACTCATTGTATTGGCTCTGCAGGAGTAACAGAAGGGGAATGAAACCAAGAGGATGTGTTTAGAAAACTGAATACAAATTTGCAAATGAGTTTTCCAGTATATAGCCAGCTGGAGTTTTGCTTTAGTCTCCTTACATTTGCCATAACCTATTCTACATCCTATCTTCTTTGAAGAAATATTTCCTGGTCTCATAATTCCTTATGCTTTTCCAGTCTTTTAACCACGATGCACTAAATCTCTATATTTATCCATGCACTTTCATACATTTTACCTGAACAATCTACACAGTGCATTCCTTGCATCCATCATTTCACTCTTTCCATCTTTAGAGCCTACTGATTCCTCCTTTTTTTTTTTTTTTTTTTTTTTTACAGCCCACCGCATTTTCCCTTTCTGAATTTGCTCTCCCCTACTTTCTGAGGATGTAGAGCACAAAAATCTACATAATCTAAAAATGGTGTTCTAATCATTTAGATCGCCATTTACTGGTCCTTTAACACTTATTTGTTTTAATGTTGAAACTACTCCTGAACTTAAAAGACTACGATTAATATGGATTGCAAGACTAACCCCTAAAAATATCTTAATGAAAGTAGATATTCCTTAGAAGTATTTCTTATCAACAAGAAAAATATAAATGTAAATTTTATTAAAATTTTGCTTGTATATGTATGTACTGGAGAGACTGAATACATAAATTAAAATTTGAATCTAGATAAATTAATAGAAACAGAACTCTATCCAAGAGGCAAGAAGTAAATGGCATCTCAACACCTGAAAATTATGATAACAAACCCAATGTTCTCTGTTGGAAGCTGAACAGAGTGGATTATCTCTATGTTTGACAAGGGGGTTGACAGTAATAACTATGCTAACATGATGGAACATCCTTGATCTCATCACTTCACCTCTTTGATTTTAAGATGACTGTACCTTCAAAATTAAATATTGCTCTCATCATTGATGCTGTCTAACGTGAAGACAATGCACTGCACTATTCTAAGAGTTGAATTCTGCACTGCCTTGGAAGGCAGTAGTTAGGGAGCTCTCAATAGAGAACAAATCAGAATCAAACAACAGAATATTCAGATACACAGCAACCAGTCAACTCAATCACATGCAGAGATACTCATGCATTATTCATTCTGTGAAATCTGGGAGTTTTTCCAGAAAATATGCCACAGACTAGAGAGAAGGTTTATCAACGTTTTTTAAATCAGCATGTTTTATCTAATACAATAACTATTTATTTACTGAGGATATTTATACCTCAGAGCTTTTCCAGGCTTAATTGATTCTTTTCATCAAGATCCTCTGCACTGGGAAAACCCACTCACAAAGAAATCTGAGAAGAGACTCTGCTGACTATCTACAAAATAGTTTAGATAATAATGGTGGTGAAGTTATGGATCTGCTAGCATTTCAATTACCAGATTCATTTCTTTGGAGTTATTCTACAAGGTCATTCCTATTTAAAAGACCAAAAAAAAAAAAACAGCTTTTCATTTTATAACAGTTTATATGGACTTAATTATTAATCACAAAAGTTACAATTAGGAAAACCAGTTTGTAGATATATCATTTGCGTTGATGTAAACTGTAAAATCAATTATTAGGATATAAAAATGATAGAAACATAGATTAAGCATAGACTACATCAGTATAATTCACCTCTGAGATAACATGTGTTATTTTCACTATTTTAAAATAAGAGCAAGAATAAAAGCCGCTAAATGGATATGAACTGCTCAAGATAAATAAAATACAGTTTTACCAAGACTTTAGTCAATCTCCAGCTCAATGAAAGACTGTGTTATTTCTGATGTGCCCTAAAATGATAGCAACAAATCTCAGCAAATTGCAGCCTGAGTAGAATAACCTTTAACAAGTTAAGCTTTCCTTCCTTTCCTAGCCTTTTGAAGGAAGTTAAGCACATTCAGATTTTTGGTTCAAAAACCCTAGGCTTACATGATGGTGTAATTAATAAAAATACTAATAAGCATTTAATTAGGCTAATTCTAAAAGTTCTAAATTCTTAACTCAATATAGATGAAACCATCATTTTTAAGCTAGACAACCACTTGAGTAAAAGCCAATATAAGCCAGCAAAGGCTATTCTAGTAACAGAAATGGTTACTACATGATTAAGAACAATTTCAGGTGCTTAGGGCTTTAATAATGACTTGCATTTTATTTTCAAACTTTTTTACTAGACCATCGACTAGCCGTTACCCTACCACAACTAAAGTGGGACAGAATCGATGTCCTGTAGACTGTTTCCTCTGCTGTTTCTGATAAACACAGCCTAACAAGTTAGAAAAAATCCATTTTGATACTGCTTCCCAATTAGACCTGTTAAATGCTCTTTGAATGACTGAATTTGGTTTAGTTTTACACCCAGATAAGTTGCTAAGCTAATAATTTTAATGGAAGAGTACTACACCAATTTTGGCAGTTTTCTTAACAGTTTTCAAACTGAGCAAATCAAATAGTAATTGTTTTCTTAGGATTCACCATATTGATAACTGTCAGAATTCTAGTCACACTTTCAGAGCAGCAGCTGACCTAGATGCATGCTTAGGAAATCATGAAATTAGTATAATGTAATGAGACAGCTCTTTTTACATGTACTTAGTATAAAGCTACCAAAATAAAGCAGGAAAGTATCAGCAGCTAACAGTAATGCTCGTCCCAGTTCTTGTCATATGAAAAAAGATAATTTTCTTCACATGCATTGTGGAAGGACCCAAATGAAACACAATATTCAGTCAGTGGGGCTTCCGCACAAACTGCAAACCGAGTGCTCAACCACGTGCAGTTTCTCTGTAAATATTTGCAAAATCACTCTTTTGTTTTAGTCTTGACTGGTAACTTTCAGTAGCACTGTAACTAAGGGGCCCCAGTGTTTATTTGTCCGTTTCAGATTTCTTGAAGCCCAGATTCTGAAATATTCTCATTAGAGAATATTTCTTCCATGCAATTAAAATATCTAATCTACATTTTTCTTCTTTACCAGCGTAGTCTGAAAATGTTTGTTCATTCCTCCCCCCCCCCCCCCCCCCACTCAGGTTGAACTCTGTCCTTCTCTTACTCGTTTAGCTTATCTTCACATTGTATTATCTGTTTTTCATTTACAACACTTTGCATTTGAAGTTCCACTTAACTGTCAACATAACTAAGTTACGCACACTTCAGTGTAATTAAACTGTTTCCACATCTCACCAGTTGAAAACAATATTTAAAAAAAAAAGTAATCAAACACCAAGATCTTGCTGATGGGCCTGTCACTAAGAAACAACATAAAAAAAACAACAAAACAACAGTGGATCCTTAAATTTCACTGCAATCTCCCAGGACTGTTCATGTCCATTCAATGTACTCAGTGTTTAAAACCCAACATTTCCAAAGCAGTCATTGCCATTGCTCCAATTTACACTGAATACTTTTCTACTTTTTCCACTGAATTTTCACTGTTAATGCTGCTAATGATGTTCCTGAAGCATTATCTAAGCTGTTATTAAGATCTAGGATTTAAGAACTACTCCTTTGGAAACCTGAAGTCCATCATAACTAAATCATCACATTCTCCTGAGTAGAGAGTAAACAGTATTCCAAAGTAGTGCTGAGTGCCTTAAGGAGCAATTATTGAAAATATGTTTAAAAGCTGTGGTGTAGGACAGTTGAAAAAAGATATAACGCACTATTTCTGTATAAGATGACTTTTATGCAAGCCTTTACACTGTGCATGGAAAAAAACACTATCGTTTTTCATGAAATAGTTATTAAATTTAAATTAAAAAATTACTTTGAAAGAACAGAGAACCTGATGCCACTGTTCTTTAATGCTGGCCACCCTGGAATGAACTGTGTTAAATCAAATTAAAGGTATTTATTTGTTCTTTCACAGATAGATGAAGAAACAGGCTTAGTGTACAGAAATAGATCTTGAAATAACTTACCATAGCAACTGATGGCTATTTTTTTTGCCATAAATAATTGCTTTCCATTGCTTCTATTTATTTTTGCTGTGATTCTTTCATATTTTTCACCGTGTTCAAGTAATAAGACTTTGTATCCATTGTTGACTATGAGATTCTTTGCAATCTCCTTCAAAAATATGACAAAATTTCCAGGGCAAAATGCAGATAGAACCATAATTTTATAGCAAGAAGTGATAAAAGACTAACAGATATCCCAGAGACCACAGAAGGGTGCATTTGTAGTCAAAACGTTACTGGCTGATAGGAATAAAATAAAATTCTTCATTTGAAATAAGAACTGCTTTATTTTATCAGCGTGATGTTTCTTAAAGGGTCAAAGCAACCTTTTTCAAGTAAAGAAAGTTCTGAAGTACTAGACAGCAGCTTTTTCTTCATTTTTGACATGAAGATTTTTCTTCATTATGGGTGAATAGCAAGAAGCACCAATTACTGCATACAAATGTTTACATTAGTGTGAAAACTGCTAACTACATTTAATCGCTTTCAGAAACTCATATGCTTTAGGGTAAAATGAACAAATATAAACACCTATAGCCAGTAAATAATTTAGTTGTCATTTTCATACCCTAGAGAAGGGAACTGTGGCTGATTCAGCATGAGTAACATAAAATGTCCTTTCCAAAAGGTTTCAGTAAGCTTTGTTTTAGAGACTACATATGACCAAGTATAACAAATCCAAGAGATGGCTTATTCTGTACGTTATTTGCATTCTGAAACATCAGTAACATCTAACGTGAAGAAGAAAATCTTCAAGCCCAGCATAATGGTTTTATTTGAACAGATAAGCATCTAAATTGCTCCTGGCACCGGAACCAAACCACACTGTGGCACTTAATCTTCCAAGACAAGTCTGCTAAAACTGTAATACCCCAAAACTGTACCAGACCACAGTATGTAATGTTTTGTTTTCTAAATCTATTTAGGAATCTGCATAGATCTCTATCCACAAACTTTCTGAGAACACACAATTCTGAGGTCCTTTGTCAATAAAGGAACAGCAACCTGAAGGAAGTGTTTTTTCATTCTTTGAGGAACAAATTAGGTCAAACAAATGAAGTAAGCAGTGAAGCAGCCTGAGTTGGATCTTTAATTAGCAAATGGTTTATAGAATTAGCTCTGGTTTTTGTTTTTACTTTTTCTCAGTTCTTTGGTTTATGGAAATCTGTGTTCACATGAGAATAAGATTACCAGAGAACCATTTGTATACCAGTGCTTACACTGATTGCCCATGACATCCATATGATGGTAATACTACCAATCTTGAGAGAGTCTAAATGCACCACAGTGATTTCCAGTTTAGTGATCATTTGTAGTGACGGCGAGTAAATTTAACATTCAGGGCTATTCCTCCTTTCTGCTATGGTCATTTTAATAATGAGTAGCCAATTCACTGCTCAAAATGGATGCTGAGTATGGTAAAACCAACTAGGTAATTAAGTCAGTCAGCTCTGGCATGTTGGTGAGACTGACATCTTACCTCATCAGCAGTTGGAACAATTTTAAAGTCCATTATAACAGATATGAATTTCCAGACAGCCCATTGCTACTACTGACCATAAATTTAGCTTGATGCCCTTAATTTGCTAAGTTTTGTATTCTTGAAAAGTATTCTGCATTGCAGAATGTACTGCTCTGCCCAAGACCTTCAATTTCTGCTACTCAAATGAGCTCTGGCCCTACTGCTGATTAAACATATTGTTAATGTTTCAGCTGACATATTTTCCTAGACTGTGGAGGCATGCATGCGTCTCAACAGTGATGATTTGTGAATACTTACAAACTGATCCACATACATAGCATTGAAAAAAAAAAAACCTGTTCAAATGTAAGTTTGGAAACATCAATAACAATGGCTTGACAACATTATGACAAATAAAGGCTAAAGAAGGCAGGACAAAAAATAAAATCCTTAAAATGACAAATTCTGAAAAAAGATGAAAATCGCATGCAATGAGATAAGGACTAGAAATGAATGCAAGGAAAAAGAGGATAAGGAAAAGCAAAAATGGAGTTCAAAAGTGTGATATTATAAATATAAAAAAATTAAAAAGACTAATCAAGGGATTTAAAAAATTAGAACAAATATATCATTTCAGACTATTAAGCAAGTGCAGAGCAAGAGAATCCATCAAATTGATTTACTAAGGCAGAACAGTCATTAGAAGGACTAATAAAATGAATGCTAAAAAAATGTAGGACTAAAGTACAAACGTATGATCAATAATCACTAAGTTCTTATTAGAAAAACCACCAGTGATTAAACAAGGATATTTTGGAAAGGACAGTTCACAGCAAGAAAAGGAGAAGGGGTTCAGTAGCTATCTATCAAGGTGATACTCTGAATAACTGAGTTTACACAAATGGAAGGTCATGTTTTAGATATTTCTACAGATGAATTTGAAATGGCAAAGCAAAACAGTTGTAATCATGTCAGAACAAGAATTTAAATGACAACTTTGAATTTGTTAGGCTCTAGATAAAGCAACACATACATGCACACAAGACAACCAGGTAAAGAACAAGAACACATAAAATAAATACATTCTAAAACCTCTGTCAGAAGTTCCAAGAGAGATTCCAAGGAGACTGAGCTCTAAAAACTGAAATACCTCTTTCTTTCAGAAGTAGTTGACACACGACAAACACTATAATAGAACTATCTTTCTGCCACCACTTAAACCTGCTGGGTAACATTTCTAATATCTTCAGGATTAGCACATTGTCAGAAGCCCTGCGTTTCCAGATGGAATATTTATTATTGAGGTGACCTTCTGAAATTCAGAGAAGATACTCCAATCAAGTAGAAAAGATTGCAAAAAATAGTTAATTTACAATTTCTTTTTTTGTGTGAATTTTACGATTTAAGTTTAAATAACAGACAAATCACATAGCTGAATTGGGAATAATGCTGAATTCTGATTAGATTTTGTTAACAGTTCTATTTATTTGCAGGTGTCCGGTATTAACAATGCTGAAATGAGCACTGAAATTCCAGAAGCAGACACAGTAACTTTTTCTCTAACGATCTTTCCATTCTTACAAAAACGTTATTTCCTTTTATTACTTACATGATCTTGGAGAGTCAATAAAAACTGCTCAAAAAGATAACTCCTCTCATGCTCCCTATTCTCTCAGCTCTGCAGGGCTTCACAGCAGGTCTTTCTGCTCTTTTTTTTTTTCTTTTTTTTTTAAATGCTATGTATATTGAATTCCATTGCAGAAGCCATTATAAGGTTTTAACAATTATAAGTTACCCATAAAAGCTGGATGAGCTCATGACCTCCACTACCATCTATATGATATTGCTGTGAAAGGACTTGGTTTTAAAGACATCCTTGGTGTTAATAAAAGTAATAACAATAAAACTATCCATGTTCAGGAATATTTCCATCAGAGCTTAAATTATTTGTCCACAAGTGTGCAGTTTTCTTTGAGGTGTTCAGCAGTTTTCAAGAAAAAACCCACAATGGTTCCCCACTTCATTAAATCAACATGTTCTTGTTTTTGGTAAGTTCTCCCTTCTGGTTATAGCTACTAAGGATAACAGAAATTTGGACATTGAAACTGTTTTGTACCTTTTACAATTAATTCACTGGATATAATTTACTCTCCTATCAAGTGTACAAGGACAGAACACTTGGTGACTTGGTCTTGTGATCTGAGGAAAATTCAAGACTGACAACTCTTCCCAGTGTCTAGAAAACAGCAAGAACAACAAAAATCACTCCACCATAAAAAGAAAAAAAATAATTTGTTCACTCACATTTTCTTCATTTCACCTTATAAAGGGCAGCAAAATAATCCAATAAGTCAAGAAATAATGTATTTCATTAGCAACTAACTGTGCTAACTGCAGCTTAATTGTCCTTGAACTCACCAGTACATATGATTTTTATAATGAATAAAAGGAAAAAAAAAGCTAAATCCTTTCCCCTGTAGGTTGGCTTCCATTATTTTCTTTCACTTTTTCATCATGTCAATCAAATTAATTTTTTTTCTTTTGTAAACTTGCATGAGATCAACTCAGTGCTGGTACAGTAGTTCATTCACATGAAAGTGTCAAACTAAGTAAGTAAATAAATAAAAGTGAATATCTTCCCAGCAGGTTTTTATTTACTAGTCTCAGGAATTGGTTCTTTGTATGGACATAAAAGCAATAATGTAAAGGAGCAGAGATACTTGCATCATAAAATGGGGAAAGGGAAGAAGGATGATACTGCTACAAAAGTAAACTGCAATCCTAACCCCTACAATAACCCAGAAGGTTACCAAGCAATTACAGAAAGCCCAGCTAAGGCCAGCTTTTCACATTTTCACTGGAGGCAGAAACTGAATTGGTCCTTAAAAAATGCAAACTCTAACAGCAATTTTGTCCAAGTATGTTCTTACCACAATACCACCTCATTTATCTCAGCCCGTACCATTCTGTATACAGTGCTCCATTTCCATTTGTGGCTTAGTGCTGGGACAGGGCATCACTGACTACGTCTTCTGACTGCAGGTAGCAGACTTCTTTTGTGTGAGATTTCTGGTTGACAGATATAGTTCGTGATTATTGATGCAAAGCAAGCTTTAGCTGCCTGTGTTACAACACTGCAGATTTATCTTTCCCATTGTAGATAACAAGATGCTCTGTTTACCAATACGTTCTGTCCTCCTAGCACAAAGAATTGAAACATGAGATAACAGCATGAATGAAATTCATGCTGTGCTCTGAAGTGACTCAAGTACCCAAAACTGGAACCACTGCATGTTCTGCAAACACATGTAATTTCTGTGGTTGTTCCCCCCACAGAATATGATCCCTTCTCCTTTAATCTCAGGTTATGCCCTGTTGGGAACCGTTGCTCAATGTGTTTGAGAGCACTTAAAGCAGACAAGGCACTGTAGATGAACAGCTTTGAAGTTCCAAACATCAGCATGGTTCAGCAGCAACAGCCTCTCCTGCCTGGCACAGGAGTAATAAGATAGAATAGAGCAGAAGGAGATGTGAAAAGTAAAGCATTTTATTGTTTTAAACAGACAAGAAAATTATGAAAAATAATGTTTTAGTAAAAGCCACCTACTCCAAAGAGTATCCGTAATGAAAAAGCTCTTGGAGTCCAGAGCACTAGCGCAGAAAGCGAATGTTCTTTTCTTCCATCTGTAGTCAAATAATTACATTAATCTCTAGTATTTCTTAACTGTACCAACGGAAGGACATTGTGTACCTTAAGCCACCCAGGTGCTCCCCATCCCCCACTTCTCCAGCATAGTTTTTGTCATTTTCAGTACTACATTCAAAAAAAAAAGCCCATGTTTGCTTTTCTCAACACCACTGGGAAAGTTCTACAGGACTTTTTTTTGTCCTCTGCTTTTAAAATCTGGAAATTGTAGTTGGATCAGGTTTTAGAGACTTTTTTTTTTAATATTCAGAAACATTTACTTTGCATTCTTTTTCAATTACCATAATATTCTGCTCTTCTAAAAAGTTAGGATGAAACCCCAAGAAACATAACAGCACTGAAGTCTCATGCTCCAAGGCAGCCTCATACTGTTTACTCCTACCTGGTGCAACCCAAAGCACTCTGCACTGTTTCCTCACAATATTGCCCTGATATATCTCCATACTTATTGTTACCTGAACACACTTTCATACATCATTCGTACCTGTTTCTATTCTTCATTGCTTTCCATCTTCTGTAGTTCGATTCTTAAAGTGTTCCACACCCTATTAATCATTTCCCCTCACCCCTTGAAGTTCAAAGAACCCCATTTCAACTGTGAAATTTCTGCACTAATCTTTAGAACACACAGCGCTAACATTTATGAATTACTTATGAACCATTTTTTTTATTTGCAGAGGTAACACAAGAAAATTCACTTCAGTCATCTGTATTTTACTCTACCTTATCACTTTATTTTTGGTTTACCAGCAGTATTAATTTGACTTTCTTGTATAAAATATAAAGACTTCCCTTTCAAAAATCAAGTTTTCTATTGTCTATTTTGTAGCACATACAGAACACTAGCTAAAATTTAAATTATTCTAGGACTTTGTAGCTTTTACATTGGTGTGAGTTACTTCACAGTTTCAAGAAAAAGAAGAATTTTTCCTCTTTCTAAATTAAAAATTACTTTGAATATATTTATAATTATTTCTATTTAAAAAAAACAGTATTCTATGCCTTGTCATCAAGTTAGAAGCAAGTTCGTAAGCATGCAACCCTAACCACCTTCTTCAGTGGCTTAATTCTCATTAGATCAAAATTAAATATGCACTATATAATACTTATTCAACCCTTCATAATTCTCTACATTGTACATGTATTCTCAACTCACAGTTGAAAATTCATTCTAAGTCGCCTAGAAAAAAAAAAAAATCCAACAACCTTCCCCCTCCCAAAGTCATCTCGAACTGCAGTGTAAACTCTTCTAAAAAGAGCAGAAATAATGCCCACTTGGAAAGTATCCCTGGCACAATTAATCAAAAGCTAGTTGAAGATAACTGTATATGCACAGAATCTCAAATAGGAGACTGTGGACCTGCTCTATAACTTAGCTTCATTCCTAACAAAAGCATTTTATATGCACATGCAGTAATCAAGTATAAAATAGTGCCTTTCTTATTAATGGTTGAAAACACAGTGAGGATGGCAAATGTGATCTTTAGGTCAAGGTGACAAAAAAACCCTAAGATTCTTGCACTGGTTCCATCCAGTGCACATGAATGCACATGTATATGCATGCATACTTCGTAATACAGACAAAAATCAACATTAAATCACAATCAACTTTAAAGCTCACTGTACTGCATATTCTTATCCTCCCTTTATGGATAAGGGATATTCCCACAAAAGATAACACTGATTTCATTGACAGTAAAATAAAAGTTTACATGGAAGTAAAGCTCTTTTCCTTTAATAACTACAAAAGTTTGCTGAACATCTTCAATAACAGCAGTAAAGGCATCTTTCTTCCATGTTCAAATACTTCTGGAAAGCGTTAAATGAACTGTTTTCTTAACAATCCAAGTATTTTGCTACAGAAAATAAACAAAGGCAAAATAAATAAATCCAAAACCCCACTTTCACCACCAATCCAAAGGGGAAAAAAAAAAGTCTGGAAACAGCATATTAAAGAACTTAAAATAAGAAAATGTGGAGTTGTTATAACAACCTGGATTTGCCACATCAAGAAATGGAATTCTCTTTCACATAACCTGTACTCTAACATGAAACTCCAGCAGGAAAAATGCTAAGCACCTTCAGTCAATGAATATAGAAAGTAATTGAAGCAGATTTAATCAAAAAGTAGTAAGGCACTAGGAATAAACTAAAGTCAGGTGTTCCTGCTTATGTCATCACTTTGGGCAGGCAGTATTTACATGATTCTTCATTTCACAGTCTATACTTCTGAGCGCCCATGTTGTTGCCCAATAGCTCTCTAACTGAAATACTTCTTGCCTGTACTAAATGCCATGTCATGAATGTTTTGACTTTCCTAATTAAGCAAGGCAACCACTTCCACTTTTTCAAACTTCCTAAGCAGACCTCCAGAAGTTTTCCAAAAAAAAAGAGAAACATCTCCTCCTTCACAATTACCTAAGAAAACCACACATATCTGAGCACGTGATGAGCACAGTACTGTGCTATTACTATAGATAACTATTTTCTGTTGACAGTACAATTGTTACAGTTGGAAGGATCAGCATAGTAGAATAACAAAAGAGACAAACAGGAAAAGAATGCTCACCCATATCTGGCCCACACCTAGGTTACAGGAAAAAACTCCACAAGAGAGGAATCTCCAACCAGAGATCCTTCTTTAGTGGCAGTCAGCCCTTAAATGGGGTCTAAGAGAGGTGCAGCCAGGTTCCACCCCTTCTGGTCACACAGCTGAATTGCCTTTACCTGTGCTTCCAGGACTGACTAGTACTTTCCCCAGGTGATCAATCAGTGCTTCAGGCTGTGACTCAACAGTTCCCATACAACGATCTAATTCAAAATGCATTTTGAGACTAGAAGACTTTTTCGTTGATGTAAATAAAATGGAAAAGTCGCAGTTGTTACTTACAAGAGAGACAGAAAGAGAGAGATTGTAATTGTTGCTTAATTGAGAAAGGTTTGTATATACTCCAGTAATGAACACTTTCATAGACACTAGATGTTGATTCTTGAGTACGTTAAGTTAAACTAAAGTAAACCAGATTTAATGCTGTAACAAACATCCTCTTGACTGGGCAGATCCTCCTGCTGGTTAAAGTCTTATTAATGCACTGGCAAAACTGAGCTTTGTTGTTTCAGAAATAAGAAATCAAAGCTTAGCTAGGAAAAAGCAGTTCCTCTTACAGGAATGAGATAGGCACAGACAAGCAAACTGGTGGCTCCTTACTGTTACCAGCGCAAACAGGGGGTTTGTGAACAGCCACTGCTCCTCAGAGAAGCAGCCATCCCACCACTGTGGATGTAGGCTTCTCTCCTACATGCTGAAGCAGCTCCAAAGCAGCAGTTTAGTTCTCTGGGGCTCTAATGCAGCCAACTCAGGCAGAAAAAAAAATTGTCATCATTCCAAGCAACAGCATGCATGACTTTTTCTTGTAAACGTGTGGTAGTTTCACCCAGGCAGGCAACTAAACTCTACCACATCCACTCTCTCACTCCCCATCCCTAAGAGAGGAGAAAATACAATGCAAAAAGGGTTCAAAGGTTGAAATAAGGACAAGGAGATCATTCATCAATTGCCAACCCAGGCATAATAAACTCAACATAACAATTCAACTCAAGATAAATATAACACATTGCCTATTATTAACATGCTAATGGGAGCTGTATCAGTGCTTCACCTCTGCCATTCTGTCACGGTTCCGCTCTTCCCTTGCTCCGGCATGGGGACCCTCTCATGGGGTGCCGACTTTCCTGAACTGATTATATGTGATTTTCTAACAAAATACAGTTCTTCAAGCACTGCTCCAGTATGGGTCTGTACCAAAAGACCCATTCTTCACAAACTGCCCCAGCAAGGGTCTCTACTGGTGGCAGCTCCTCCAGACCTCCTGCTTCAGTGCAAGCTTCTCTCCATGGGCTGAAGCTCCATTCAGGGCCTGTATCTGAGGTGGCTCTCCTGTCTCATTACTAGTATCCACTTAATGTAAAGATCCTAAGCATGCAGAATATCCTTTTCTGCTTACATATATAGACTCTCTTCTATGAGAGCTCTGACAGTAATGCCTCCTATTTTATTATGTTGGCACATGACATCAGAGGCAGATGTTGGAGGTATGGCAGTAGAAGCTGAACCTTCCCACTAGAATTCCATTATAGTTTGTTTTTGTGTGACAGAAGGCAGCAGAGGGGCAATCTGACAAAATTGCATCTGACATGGAAGTGTGAATGACACAAAGGTGTGGGATTGAATTCCTCCATGCAATAAAAATGACACCCACTTACATTCGTCAACATCTGATGAATGAAGACCAAACAGTAGCTGTTGGCACAGCGAGGAAGCGGGTGGTGACTTCAGCAGTGGCAACAACAATATGAAAGACAAACCAGGTTTTGGGCAGGCATGCACAGTTGTCACAACATGAAATGAAGAGCATCTTGAATGTCCCATCCACATGAATCAGTTGATTATGACCAGGAAAGTGTGTATGGAGCTGAATATCAGCTTCATTGTGTTGTTGGAAATGATGGTAGCAATGCTGGAGTATTGCAAAGTTTGTGCTAGTTATGTCCCACAAATGCTCACACAGAAGCAGAATAAATAAATAAATAAATACATATACAGCATGCAAGCTCTTGTTCATTGCTGGCAAAGAAGCATAGCTAATACAGATGACTATGTTCAGAAAGCAGCATTTTATACCTAAGAATTTACTCTATCAAATAGCACCATTGTGCTCTTTGTATCTGTTGTAGCTTCCAAGGAAATAAATAGGAGGCATTATTTTCAGAGCAACCTAGGTACAGACACTTCTCTGTAGAAAATAACCATATTTTAGAAACTGTCTGTTCACCTAAGCTTGTACTTAAAGTTTATACTTGTTATTTTCATATAGTATTTTATAGTTAAACATTAATGGTATTATATAGTTTGAAAATAATTCTTTATTTCTACATTCTCCCACGCCCTCTACTAAATAAATCATGAGAAGGAAAAATATTATTCCCTGTTTCAAGCAAGCATTTCAAACTCAGTTGTCATATAATAAAATATTTCATCATATTTGACTACATTAAGAATATAACTTCCAATGTATATCCTCGCTTACAGAATTTCTGAATATATATATGTTGAAATCAAGCAAGTATGACATGGTTCTTCGTTCCCTTGGGAACAATATTCAGAGCTTATTTGAGTTGTGACCTGCTTATTCTGCCAGAGAATATTAGTATTTTTGTTGGATCTTCAGAATAGAGTTACAGAGTGAAGGACAAAGGCAAAAAATAAGACCCTTTAACTTCACAGATGAAAAACAGATGTGATACTACTCTATTTCAGAATACATAGCATTGGCTTTTTACATGATATGCTCCGTTTTGCAAATCTTACTGAAGAGATTACTTTTTCATATAATAAAATTCTTCAGATAAACATGGATAACCTGCAGCTGTCCACAATACAATTTACAATCTGAAGTGTCTAAAAATGCAATAAGAGCAAAAGAATGCAGATTAACGTCAGAAATATTTTTTCAGAATGGATGGTCATTCAAAATGGAATATTTTCACAGTTTCTATAATACTGCCTTTTTCCCCTTGTATCTCTGAAATATTTAGAGTTAAATGGCTCAGTTACAATTTCCTTGCTTACAGCACTGGACTATGTACAATTCAGCCCATGCATTAGGCCCTGTGAACGACATTAGCACAAATAGATCCTTTCCTCATCTAAATCTTACCCTCAAACTCTGATTCTAAAATGTCCTCTTTTCAGTTCATAAATAATCACAGAATGCATCTTCCTATTCATATTTCATATGCACGCTGGGATCAGGCTCTTTTTCCAACAATGCTTTTTATGCATATTCCTTTCCTATCAATTCAAATTGAGACCGTACTAGTGAATACCTTTCCAAATCCAACTTATAACCACAGACAACTGTGGGTTGTATTTCCCCTCATCCAGTCTGTTCTTCACAGCTTGTGGAAGAAATGACACGCATATGTGGCCTGCCTCTGCAACTGGCTCTTCATCATAACATACATCCTGACTTACTATTCTAGCTTGATCCCCCACTGACTAAGTATACAGTTTGTGAGAGTTAATATTAACTCTGTGAACACAAGTGGCACAGAGACGTCATTTCAAAAACTTAATAGTAAGCAGGTTGGGCTTGGGAAAGTTTGGGTCCAGAGGAGGGCAAAAAAGATAGTGGAAGGGTGGAAGGTGTATCTTATGAGGAAAGGCTAAGGATGCTTGGGTTGTCTGGTTTTAAAAGAAGAAGACCAAGAGGTGACTTCATTGTTATCTGCAACATCCTGAGGAGAAGTGGAGAGGGAGGTGCCACTCCTTCATTCTGGTGATTGATGGCAGGACATATGGGAATCAAACAAGCCTGCATTGGGGGAGGTTAAGATTAGACATAAAGAAAAAATTCTTTACTGTGAAGACACTCCTACACTAGAATGGTCTTCCTAGAGAGGCCCCAAGCCCAACAGTGTTTAATAGGCATTTGGATAATGTCCTCAATCATATGCTCTAACTTTTGGTTATCCCTGAAGTGGTAAGGCAGTCGGACTCGATGATCCTCAAAAGTCTCTTCCAGCTGAACTATTCTACATTAAGTTCACACTGGACTGACAGTGTAAGCACTCTATCTATCACATACACAATCACAGGATCACTGAAATAGCTGAGAATTAAAAGGTAGGCTTTCAAGTCCAAAATTTCTGCTCCTAGAATCTCTTTTACAACACCAAGACAATAGAAGTAGACATTTTGCAATTTCACCCATGAGGTACACAAAACATTTTCTTTCATAAGTTATTGGCTGCAGTTTTTTGAAGCTTTCTTCAGTTATGATCCATTTCTGAAACTGGTAACAGAAAGCAGCTAACAGGTCCAAAAAACTGTTTAGACACACTGGTTTACATAAAAAGCAGTTTTCCTGCAGAGCAGATAATCGATGATAGTTTTCTGTTAACATAATTCAGTTTTTAATAGTGTTCTGGATCACCTTGAACTTATTAAACTGTCTTATAGTACAAGTTTCAGGCTATTGTATTCAAACATGAAAATAAGACCAAAGCAAAACAAAACAAAACAAAACAAAACAAAACAAAACAAAACCCTTGTTCCAGGAGGGAACTGCAAACACCAGAGGTGTTATTTTCAGTTTTAAAAAAATTTTCATGTGTTTTCCTGTCATTTTTATTTTCCCTAAAAGGCAGCACTGAACTTGTTTCTCCTGAATAGGAAAAAATTGTAATTGTTTTATTTAATCTACTCTTGTGCTATCATAGGTTTTTATGTAGAATGCATTTTCCAGAGCAATAAAAAAAATGTCTTTAAAGCTCAACATGTTAATGAATAAACTGTTTTCAGCTTTAAGACTATACTAAATGGAATTGCATAAAGTTGTTAAAACATACTCTTTAAACAGCAGGGACTGCAATATGTTCAAAATGATGATTTGCTTTTAATTTTATAAATACACACAAAAAAGTGTGGGTTATAGCCTATCTTTAATCAGATTGCTGCCATAAATTGAAGATGTCCCATGTCAGATCCAAACACATTTTGCAGTCAATAAACAACAAGAGATATTATACTGAGAGAAAACAGCAGCATTAGACACAGTTGCAAGCATTGGCCAGTAAGGTCCATCCTTTCCAAGAACTGAGGTTAATAAGCAAATCAGATTTACCGATCCATTATGAAATGGTTCACTGGAAGAAAGTAAGGCTGCTCAAAATGTTCATTAAGACTGGGTTAATACAACACAGAGGCTCATGGAAAAGCCTAGTGAAAGTGCAGATAAGGGTAGAGAAATATTCAAACTGAGAATAACAAATATCTTATAATATTGTAATGGAAAACCTCTTCTGAGATAGTAACTTGCTGGTTATGCATCTTTTTGAACTAAAAGAACCTACAAAGGTCAAGTATTTAAGAAAGCTAATGCAGACTTTTCAAAAATCAGTGCAAATGAAGTGGCAATCTTTTTGGAAAAATCAGATATCTTAAAGGTATCTGCATTGTGAGAACTTAAAAGTGAAGTAATAAGCCTGCAGAGTTTTCTCTTAATGCCAATTTAAGTTCATTATAAGACATAGGGGATTTAAAAGAAAGGAAATAAGATTATCACACATTTGTGCTTTTCCATGTGTCGATACATAACATGTTATAATTTTTCTAGTACCTTTGAAGCATCAAGGGCATGTATTGCTCCTGTGTCTATCAGTTCTTTCTAGTACAGAATTAAATATAACAAGGTTCTGGAAGTATGACATTTACCTAGATGTACTTAGACTATTTGTGTGCCTTATTTGAAAAGAGAGTGCGGTTAATGCAAAACAGTCAACAACATGCTGAAAAAAGCCATATGGATAAATATGCACAATAATTCCAATCTACATTATTATTGTCATTATTAATTATTATGTGAAAATACTGACAATTCTGTGCAGGAGTTATTTACATTTACAAGTTGGGAGAGATTTTCTCCATTAAAACTAGACTTTCAAGAATAATAAGATATTCAAAAGTATTACACGTATACAATTGATAAAAGCATTCAAAATTTCTCTGGCAGTCCATATATCAGGGTAATTTCTCATTAAAATAAACCAATTATAAGTAAGAAACTTATACTTTTCTAGCTATGTGCCAAGTTTCTGAAAAGCTGTTATTTTTGGGGGAGGTTGTGATGCTGAAATCTATTGTTTTTGTTCAGTTGTTGGGTTTCTTTTCCTCTCTGTACAAGAAAAAATGCATTTAATTCCCCAAACATTTTAAATGGAATTCTTGCAGACCAGCACCTCACAACACTGCAAGAGTAGTCAGCTATTCATCCAGCTATTTACCGCTGATCTGTCAGAGTAAGAAAAATACCATGGAATCCTAATAAAATACATTTAATTTATCTTTCAAAATATAACCCTTTTTTTTTCTAGCAATGTACTAGTTGTAAAATAGTAAGAGAGGTATATATTGCTTTAATGCAGAGAAAACTATTTCAAAAGTTTAAAAAGAAATAGATATTTCAATATACTTAGACAAATAACTAGTCCTGTAACCATGTTTTAATCAAGGTGTTATGCAACATAGGTAGAATCTGCAGTGGCATTTCAGAGAAGACAAGAAATAAGAAAATTTCACTCCCCAGTGTTGTCTTCCGAGACCATGAAAACGTCAGAATGCTTGATACACTGGAAGGAGGTTTTTATATCAAAGAATGAATGCTAGTACCTTTGTATTATACATAGTAGTGAAGTTTCTGCAGCATACTAAACAGTTCTGTCAAATGTCCATCAAAAATTTCAAGGTAAATTATCTACCAATCAGTAGAAATCTGAGTAAACTAAACTAGGGCAAAAGAAGCAATCTGCTGAAACCATTCAACAAATCAGATTTCAAAAGGACAAAAACTAAACAATGAATCGATCATAAGGGAAACATAAAACATTCAGATTCCTATGCACTTCCAAAATTACTTAATTCACATATAAGGTCGTTTGCATTTTTTTCCCATAAGATGCATTAACTGACATAGTACATTCTAATTGAGAATTGCAAAAATGTTCTATATCCATGTAGTGTTTCATAAATTTGACAACTACTTAAAACTGATCCAAGCTTCAATCAAGGTAACGGGAGATTCTACATTGACCTCAATTAGCTTTGGACCAAGCATTAAGAGAATGAATAATCCTCTAAACAGTTGTCATTCATGAGTACATGCATAGAGAGTAGAAAATATTAGAGCCTTTAGAATGAGCAGAGATATTCTAATTGAAGTCAGGACCAGTCCCAATATTTTTTGTAAAACAATTTCATTAAAAGAGTGCCAAGACTTACCCTGTTGCTGAAAAAAGGTTACCTGAAGGTAACCTTAAATGCAGAAAAAAATGACTAAGTTGATGACCTAAAGAACAGTCAAATTCAACAGGATGTTCTGAATCAGACTTATGATCATAAATGAAGGGAAAAGTAATTGACGGATCAGAATAATTTTTGGCCTATAAAAATTGTTTCAAAGAGCAGCAGTGAGTCATCAACAATTAACAACAAGCAAGCACACTTTCCTACTTGTTTAAACCATCTTCTTACTAAAAATTTATGTAGTCTTGCATTCCTAATTCTCAGTTTGGACAGAAACAGATACAATGCAGAAATGGGGGAGAGAAGTTTTATAACCTACCTCAAAAAAGACAATTTGATTTCATGCACAGCTTAAAAAAAAAGCCTATTCATATTAAGCCTTGATACCTATCTCTTCAACAGTAAAATAATATCTATATATTATATATATGTACTAGTGGAAGAAAGAATTTAATTTTCAATGGATGTGCCTTTGACTTCCTCTTGTCCTAGTTCTTTCCAATCAGTGAAAGTACTAAAATCTCTCAAACATTTCACACAGTCCATCAAACAGGTCACTTGTAGGACACCACACCTGACTTAAGACCTTAAAATCTATGATGAGACTTCCATAGATTAGCAATAATAAATACTTATGAAGAAATTCTTCAATTGAAATTTCAAATAATTCTTTTTCAAAGAAGAAACAGAATGACTGAATGCACTGCATAACTTTAGGTTCTAAAACAATATTTGAAGCATATCCCATAAGGACCCCTAAGTAACAAGTCATCTAGCATTTAATAGAGGCTGAGGTTGATCAGTTAGAAGACAAACACTGGGCAGCAATTATCAGCAACTGATAAAATTTCAACATCTAATACTGAAAAATTCATGTTTTAGTTTGAGAGAATAAAAAGCTCCAAATCTAGACAGAACTCCAAAATACCTGTATATTAATAATAGCTTATTTTTTAAATTTCTTTTGGATAAACAAAAGTTTTAATTATACAGGTCCCTGTTCGTTCTGTTTGTTTCCTAATTAGAGAAAAATGGCAAGTATCCCAATCTAAGCTCTTTCCCTCTGAAGAATTTAACAATACATTTGGACAGGCACATATATTTATTTGGAGACTAAACAATGACTAAAATCCCATTTGCACTTTACAGAGTAAAGTTTGCCAGAATTTAATATGTGAGCCAAGACTCTGCTCTCTGTGAATGGCAAAAATGGCTGTCCCTGCTCTCAAGTACTGGTTTATGTACTTTCCTCTTGGCAAGCATAAGCCTAGAAACACTCACAACACCTGTAGTTTATTATAAATGGCTGTATTGGAAATATACATGTTCCTACTGTGAAAGGAAAGAAAGAAGAAAAAAAAAAGTACGTGCATGGTAACATTATAGACAAATATAACTGTGAACTTCTAACTGAGCCTGCTGAAAGTACTTAACTGCAAAGAGCATTTATATAGTAACTTTCATCTAAGAACCTCGAAACACAAAAGCTTTGTATAAAGGTAGTTAAAGATTATTGTTAAAGCAGGTCACCAATCTAAATGAGATGAGGAAGCTTATGGAGGTCAGGAACAAAGCAAAGCAATGTCATTTCTAGCAACAAAGAAAATGACCAAGATTCTGTACTCAGTTAGATCTTGACTTACAGGTTATTCAATGTAAATTCTCCTAATATATTTAGCCAATGTATAACTGAAGCCAGTGAATTTTTCTATAAACTCTAATTACTTTCCAGATCATGCCTTGTATGAGAATATTGAAACACTACCAAGTAACTAGGATATGAACTGCAAGTATCTGATATGAATGTGTACTCAGAAAATAAATAAATAAATAAATAAAAATCTCTGAAAATCTCTTGTAATTTTAGCAGCAAGTACAAAAAGATCTGAGACCTGTGACCATTGGTCTTGACTGGGTCTCAGTCAAGGTCTCAGCATCATACGTTTCTTGTCCTGGATGATTCCACTACTCTGTTACTTTCGTCTGAAAACCACCTCCTGGTCTATTCTTGGGAAAATGTTTCTGCAGTCCACATCAGCAAGTGCATCTTTTTTTTTTCTTTTCTTTTTTTTTTTTCTTTTTTTTTTTCTTTGCCTCAGTTTTTGGGGCATTAATGGAATTAAGCTGGCATGAACATAAAATGTATTAATTCATGCCATCAGGGTTCTGCGATCAAATCTTGGGTCCTGACTCTAACTTCTTTCTTTTAAATAGTTCAGTGATGATCTCTTTAGAGGAAGCTTATTTATATCAAAAATAGCAACTATGCTGCAGATGAGATACCAGTTATTGCTCCTGCCCTGCAAGCAGTCATGTCAGCACAAAGCTCCTATCAACAAACTGGGTACCTCACAGTACACAAACTACTCTCTTAGCATCTCTGCAATTAAGTGATGTATTAGTACCATCCTCTTTCTACTGAGGTAAACTAAAGCACAGAAAAAGCGTCCATAAGAAAATTACAAAGATTCAGACATAAAAAGCAGGACTACAAAGCCTACCAGTCAGTCTTCACAAGTCACATCAGTAAAGTAAAAATTCCTGTTTTTTTTTCTTTTTTTTTTTTAATATTTTAATTTAAAGAATCTTGACATACATAATGTATTAAAAGCATTTTATTCATTAGACTTGTGTGCATTAACTTTAGCCCTCTGATTAACAATATGGACTCCTGTTCCAGTACATTCTTTTCCCAGACAGCTTTCCTGTCATTCCTGGAGAATAAACTATGTTTTCTCCCTCTTTTCACACCATACAACAAGTGATCACAATGGCCAATTCACCCTCCTAATACAGTTTTAATACTTCCTGTTGTGACAGTACAATTCTTCTGTTTTCTCCCTTCTAAAATGCTTTGTATTTCTCTAACTCTGCATAAAAGAAGGCACACGTATTTTATGAGCAGTTTTTGTATAACTCAGTTCCAAATCTGGATTCTCTATCCTTCCATTGAAAGACAAACCTGCTCAAAGCTGTCAACAGAACAGAGTCAAGCTGAGCTGTGCTATGATTTATGCAGGAGGGCCAGATCTGTCAGTTCCATTGTCATGACAGCAGGAGGGAAAGGAGAGCAGAATTCTTAGTACTGAAATTCTGGACTCACTACATCACAAATCCATGACCAATTCCAAAAGGACTGAATTCATAGTGTAATTCATAAAGAAGAAACAACAAAAAAAATCTTAACACAACGGAGTAACAATTTAATACGTTGCAATTATATTATACAAAGAAAATCTAATGTTCAGTGTAATTGTCATGGTAGCATGGTAACAAAATTAGAAAACCGTCACAATAATCAAGATCAATTCAACCAGTATTTCAATAGTAAAAAAACACCTGTACCTATTGGTAAATGCTCCATTTGCATGAACAAATGTCCACTTACACACACGTTTTTGTAGAAGATTTTGAACCTTTCAGTATAGAAATAAGCTGGCCAAAGAAGTGCTATTGGTTTCTCAGCCTTTAGTAGGAAGAGTACTAGAGGTCCAGTGTCAGTGTTGACATTTTCATTAAGACTATTTTGGAATTTCTGTGCAGATTTGTGTGTCACATCTATGTACTCAAAGGACTGTACAGAAACTGCAGTTTTTGAAAAGAACACTGACTCTTACATGTTACAGCACTGTGCCTAGCATAGCCGAATCCTTATCATGATTGGGGTCTGCAGATATGACTGTAATAGCTGCTTGCTGACACTACTAGAACTACCTTGGAAGATATTTTTAGCTTTAGTAGGTGTAATTTCTATCTGTTGCAGATTATAATGCTACAAACATGTTTCACACTCTCTTAAGTTTACAAACAGGCTATCCGTAACAGCTGCTTAAAGAATTGTCAGAATCAGCTTAATATAAATCGGTCATCATACAAGGAAACAGAACAAATTATTTAGTATAATAAATCCTTAATAGATCCTGAACATTACATGTTCTGAAGATTATTCTGTTCATAAGTGAAATAACTCATGCGTAAGACATTAACGGATGATTAAGAAGTTGATCAATCCAAGGAAGAAAAAAAAAAACATGAGATTGTATCTATGACAGTTTTCTTGTTACCATTTTGCTTCCAGCTACTTGGTAGATTCCTGCTTCATTCTAGTATGCACACACCCTGTTATTAGGCTGTAGGTATAAAATGAAAACTCATTGTAGGAAAAAAAGAACATCTAATTGCTTTCTTTCTTGAAGGTGCACTGTTTAGTTCTCTTGTAGGACTGATAAAATCTGACATGAGCATTGTAATTCAATGCATCAACTAGAAAATGTAAAAGGACAGGTTTTCTGAAAAGGCAAACACTCGTGGTTTGGCTTTTTTTTTTTTGAGAATACAAGAAGAGAATCTTAAGTAAACCTAATGTATGCATTATCTTTATCTTGACAGGAAGAATTTATAGAATGTACAACTAAGCGATTTTGTGTATATCATTACACAAAATTTTAAGTATTTATAAATATGGACAATAGCCTGATATCCTGTCAAAGTGACAAATTTGGATCTTCAAAATAGACGGTATGTGGTGGAGCTGCATTTTATTTTTTAAATTAACGAAGTGGAGATTATGTGTAAAAGCTGGGGGAAAAGTGCTTTTCTGCAAATAGTAAATATGCATTTCTTACAATGTTTGCAGAAGATTATGCTTTCCCAAGAGCAATTTACTGTTAATCCATTTACTGTACATACTGAGAAACATCAAACCTAAAGGAAGGCTAAAGAAAAAAAACATTAAGCTAGTTTAAGATAACCAGTTTTTTTTCCTCATTTTATGTCTCTCTTTTTATTTCAGAATTTCATAACTATTCTAATGTCAGTAAAATACCAGTGTATGTCATTCAAGACATTTTTGCCAATAAAAAGTCCAGAATTGCAAAATAAGAAAATCTCTGAGAGAATGAAAGAGGTGATTGGTTTCTATTAGAAATAAATAAATAAAACAAAACAAAACAAAAAAGAAAAAAAAACAAAGTTGGTTTAGGATGATGATGATTTTTTAAAATATTATTCTTAATATAAAAATTAAATCCTTCCTTAGGATGCAGCTACAGGTTGCTTCCTACATATACATACCTCAAAACAGTTTCAGGAATATTTCACTATTTTCAGATGCATTCATACAGAGCTGAGACTCTGCTTTCCATATTCCCATCTCTTTAAAAAGATGTAAGAACAACCTTTTCATTGCTTTTCTTTGTTCTGAAATAAGCACAGGCCATGAATTTGCAAGCAAATGGTCAACTGCTAATGTGGAAAGTCCTCAGCATTTCATTTTATTGCAAATTATAATGATATGGAAAGGGCAAGTGCCTACAGTTATTACTCAGCCTGATAAAAGAAATCAAACCTCAGTACGATTGAATGACAACACACTTCAGTTCATTTCTTCCTTGGAATCCATTAACCTCTTTCATATGAAAGCTCTAACAGATATTTTTTTTTATCTAGATACAAGGTTCTTTTATTAGCAGTTACTCTATCAAATACTGTTTTAAAAATGTACTCTGCACATAGCCCTTAGTTAGAGGGCTCACAAATTAAATGGATATCTTGTCTAGCGCTGATAAAATATCAGTACATAAAATAAAGAGGTCATCAGTGATAGAAATAGGAACTTCAAGATACCTGACCACTGTTACAGATGAAGACTTAAAAGCCATACAGGACAGGGAAAAAAAAAAAAAGGCAAATAAAACAGCATTTAATCTCATTGATAACTGAAAGCTGTGCTTTGCTTGTTTTGCTACCCCTGCAACCCCTTCAGCAGCAAAAACGCAACTGGTGTGAGCAGAAAACAGAAGCTTGCAGTGCAATAATGGCGAAAGAAAACTAAATATGAACAAACACAGAACTGAAAAAAGCAAAGCATTGCCACATGTCCATCTTCATTGACGCACCATTCACCTGCAACAGAAATTAAGGAAAATACAGTCCTCACTTACAGCTGTTGAAATTAGCAGTGCTTTAAGTTTATTTTCCTAAATAATTTAATGTAAGTATTGATCTATTCTGTATTCTTTTCTTTTCCTCACCCTTTACAAAATGCATACATCTTTCTTTGCTTCTCAATTATTTGAAAACTAAAGTGAGGAGAGAATACTAAAAAGTATGCAAATGACTGCATAGTTTATTTATTAATAAAATTAAGGAATGGCAGTATGGTACAGGGATCACGTGATTTTTTAATACATTAGCCTTAGGCAGCAGTAATACATGTACGCTTCTTTTAGTCAAGCAATTTATAATACATTGCATAGGCCCTATGGGGTCTCAGAGCAGCTTTTTACAGTCAATTTAGGAAAAGGAAATAGCAATGCTTTTTGCAGATGACTATAACACTCCTGTGAGCCCTAAAATGCGAAGTTCTCTGATATTTCTCCAAAACAAGATCAAAGCAAAACAAAAACAGAACACCAACTGGTTTCTCTTGATACTGTTATCCTCACTCATACTCCACTTTCACCTGTCACTCACTCATGCAGTCTTCAAATCAGAGCAGCAAAGATCATTTTCCTGTCTAGGGAGCACAGCCATATAAGCTCACAAGAGCTTCAAGGCAGAGAATGGTGTTGCTTAACCACCTTTGTTGCCTTGTCCTAGGAAGTGAAGGTAACAATTACTTGAGCTATTTTGTCTCAAGTATTTTTGTTCAGTATTCTTCTCCATAGTGCTCTATGACTGAGCATCAAAATATATATATATATATATATATAAATAAAAAAATGCAAAAGAAATAATTGGAATTAAGAGTTTTGAATTAAAATTGGGGATGAAGGACTCAATACTGGTCTTAAAAAAAAAAAAATCTATTCTGTGTTTTCCTAAATAAATTTCACCACAAAGCTGCACTGATTTTCTGCCTCTAGCTGTTTTGCTTAGTTTCAGCATATGCCTTCTCAATGCCAGACCAGATAGCTCCAGTATCACTGTCCAGTCCCACATTGGCCTGGACAGGGCTTAACTTCAGCTGCCTACATTCTCCCTTCCCTTGCTTTCCTAAATCAATCACCTGTCCTCACATGCTTTGGAGTACACCATTTCCAGTAAACTGCAAAGAATTTAGAAGCAGGTACAAACAATGTCACACAGCCATTTATAGAACCTAATTATTCAGCTGCATTTTCGTCAAGTAGCATGGTTTAATACAAGTACTACAACTGAAAACAGTTCAAATAGTAGAGGCCAGGAACAGCATCCAACTGGAAATGTGGCCAGAGCCACACTGTTGTGAAGCTTTATGGAACTGAGTTGTATCATGGCACTTACCCTCAAGGCCAGGGAATGAGGGTTGGCCTTTTATTTCATTTGCAAATAAAGATGTAGTCTAGTGGTCTCTGAACCACCAATAGACTATTACAAGAATTTTATTTGGAGTTATGAATTGCTACTTTCAGTTATTTTAAGGGATTTAAGGCAAGCAGGAGTCATCAGATTCACAAAGGATTTGGTATTACAAGTTTGCATTTCAAAGAGACTACTGCTTAAATTCCAAAGTGTACAGAATGACAACAGATTAAATATTTGATTTTGTATTAGGTCAAAAAATGCCTCTAACAGCAATACAAATATAGCAGCTATCCTCTAGTGAATGTATGAAAAATAATGTGTAATAGTTTAAAAGCAAAAGTTACAGAACTGAAATTCGTTAGACCTTGCAACAGACCCAAACTTAAACAAACATTGTTTAATAAATTCAATTTTCTAGATAACTAGTTTTGTAACCTTGCCTAAATTTCCAAAAGTAAAAAAGTTGGAAAAAAGAATGCAATAAAAATCATGGCTTAATTTGATTGTTTCTCTATATTTCACTTGACTTTGAGAATGCCAAAAGAGGAAGAACAAAGATTCTTAGCTATAAAAATACAGCCACTGATTCTTTGTAAAAACACAAACAAAAATATAGTATATTAATTATTTAGCTAAAATCTTCTTTGTTCTAAAACAAGAACAACTATGAATATTTTCTTTTTCACAGTATTTGACAACTAAAATTCTCTTCCCTAAAGCCCTGATGATATGCTTTCCCTGTGCAGGTGAAATTTCCATTCATTCTCATAATTCAGAATGATCTGTCATATATTCCAGAGACACTGATATTTTTTTTTCATTAAAAGAATCAACAATTTTACATCCAGTAAACAGAGAAGCTGTACTTCACACATCAGTTTTTGATCATAATTTATGCACAGTCTTATCACAATACATTCCAACTAGAAACAAATATGAATTGTGAAAACATTCTTATTTTAAATAATGCAACTCAAACATGATCATGCTTATAGCATTTCTAATATGACTGGTCTGCTTTTTTGAAGAAAAAGAAAGGTAGGGGGTGGGGGGGTAATTTAGATGTCATTTGTAGTCTTCCTTGCCTTTGTAAAGTGCACTTTTGCAAACACAAATTCAAACAAGAGGATTGAGCTTCAAATTCAAATAATTTACATAGGAACATCAATATTGTATCAGCATACCTTAGCCACGACAGATTAATTAAAAAAACAACGTATCTGTGGAATTAAAGAGCAATGCTAACATCTCTTGAAAAATTTTGTTCCAGTCACTATAGAGAAAATAAGCAATCTAATTCAGCTCTAAGACACCATAGCCTATGGCTTATATTGTCAATTTTATATGAATATGACAATAGTAACTACTTATTCTCTAAATTATAGCTATGTATTTGCCATCTCTGTTTTTCTATTGACTCACTGACTCACAGACTGAGCTAATTTTTTTTATATTCACTACACACTGTGAAAACATTCTCATCTTAAGGTAGACATAAGAATTGGAAAATAAGGAGATGCTTGAAACAGTCACATCAGGGAGGTAAAAGAAACACAAACCATTTCTAGGACCTAAATTGGCCAAATAAAACTTCCATTCACTCCTTTAGCACATGCCAATCATAAAAAATTAAGTACTGATGCATGACTTCTTTGCAGAATATTTCTCCAATATCTTTTTTTCCGGATCCGTGGTGCCAGATCCATGTTTAGCTCAGTCTCCACAAAGAAACAGGAACTTCTATGAGATAAAGATAAAATTCTCAAAGAAAGCCCATGAGTAAGGAATTCAACAAGTACATGGATGATACTGCATAGATTTTCCTCCATTCTAAGCATTCTAACTGTTGTAAAAGGAAAAATTAGCACATTTCTTTGAAAAGGTTCTGAAGGATGTCTAGAATTTTTAAGTCCAAGAGAATTGTTCTAATAACAGCAGGAGGTCTCTGTCTTCAAGTAAACTCATATGTCACCAGGTTAAAGTAACAGGTTAACCTACGAAGTAACATTCAAAGACAATGAAAAAGGATGAACATGAAAGATCTATCCTGTCACTCACATGTCACTCACAAGATGATGCTGAATGTATTATTAACAGCGCAATGGCCTGTTCCATTCATTTATGATGATATGAGGCTTTCACAATTTCCATTTCAGAAGGAAATGCATCATCTCATGAAGTTCACACCTAAGATGGTTTTGATCCTGAACACTATGTCTTCCTTTCTTCAATTCTTCCTTGCTGCTCTTAGGATTAGTATGTCACACTACTGAAAACAACCTATGTCTTTCATGGATGCTTGCACCACCCCACCACTTGCATGAGGTCATTCACCAGACTTCTTAAAGAAAGTATCACAGATACTGCCGTTGCCTACAGAAAAGCTTAGATTGAAATCTAAGTATCTTATCCATCTGGATTATATTTGCTGTTTCAGTAAGAAGGAAAGTCAAATGTTCCCTTCAGAGGGTTTTAGCAAACTATCTCTTCATGAAATGGTGTCAGTCAAGAAATCAGATTAGTGCAGTAATTTGGCAGTGTCAAAACTTGTATCACAACATTTACCTTCAATACCATTTTAATATTGAAAACTTGTCTATTATAATATACCAGTTAGTTAATACTATATTTGGCTAAATGTATTGTTCGGAATAATAGCTTTTAAATGCTGCAAACTTCAGCATAAAAAAAATTAACAAAAATACTGAACATTCACTAGCTCATCAGCACCACAACAGATACACTTATGCATTCTCACGCTTCACTTGCAATATCTAAAAAGGACTTTGTCACTCCAATAAGGCTATATTTCCTATAACCTGTCTGCATCCTGTCCTTGCAAGACTGATTTCAATTCTACCCTTGAATCTTGATTCCAATAATGTTGCCAAGATGCGCAAAATTCTCTTATCACAGATGTTCTGTAGACGATCTTCAGTCCGTACTCTTAGAATGATGTCTGTTGCTTTCTAATTACATTTTTTCAGCAACACAATAGAAAACAGTCCCACAGATGAGTCACAGCTGTGCTTATAATGGTACCAACAACTATGTTATGAGACTATCATCAGTTGACACAGATACTAATCTAACAGGATATTGGCAATGTGACCTGCAGATGTACTGAGCTTTAACTTATTTCTGAAGAAACAACATACAAAGACTGTTACTAACAAAAAATAAAAGTTATAGAAACTGTGTGTATAAAGACTTCTGAAGACCACTACCATGCTGATTCCCTTGAATCATACTGGGCTTCCTCAGGCCTTGTCAGGGAGAAATCTTGACTCTGATGAACAAAACACAACAAAGTAGAATTTTTCTATTTGCTATTTACTATGGATAGTCTTAAATATGAGTCATACTTAGAAACACATAAAATTTTCAACACAATACAATCGCATTGTTGATGTTGCTTACATACAAAGCTGAATTAGCAAAAACACCTTAATATCACTGCAATTATACTTTTCTTAGCTTATTTTAGTAGTGGGGGATATTCCTCCTAGATGATTGTAATGTCAGAAACCCTAGTATAAAGAATTAACCACTGATTTTATCAAGGACATTTGAATGCAGACTTTTAAAAATAACTATCTGCAGTTCAAAGAGGACATAAACAAAGCTGGTTCTCCACAGAGAAACAAGCTAATTGTAACACTATAACTACTTTTTTTTTTGGTCTGTAGGCTACCTGTATCACCTAAGTCATTAGAAGTAATCAGAATAAATCAAAGTGAAGCAAAATGCTGTTCAGAGAAAGTAGTTTCCTATCCATTACCACTTTTCCCAAAACAAGGCAAAGTAAAATTAGTATCAAGTCTTGTAAGAAGAGTTACCGGCGCTGCAGATAAGAAAATCTATTAACTAACAGGAGCAGTAGAGGTACAGATACTGAAGGTATTAACACCTTTTAAAAAGCACTGACAGCTTCCACTTGTCCCTTGAGCATAATAGTTTATTGTGCTGCTTAAAACAATACTACCTTGGAACTGCTCTGTAGAAATGGTTACTGAAAGAAGTCTCAGTATACAGATTAAGGTGACTGTCTGTCAGTGCATGGGCAAGAAAATGAAGTCATACTGGCACGTACACAGGAAACTTTGCTGTAAGGAGTCCTTGGTGTCCTCCTATGCTCAAAACACTTTGTAACATTTCCAACCAGGCATCTCTGCCCTTCATGTGTATAACTTATTGTACACTAGTTGGAGCAGAAATGCATCTTATTTGGTACTTTGAAAGCACCTCTCACGCTTTGCCATGTACTGCAGTAAATTATAACTGGCTTGAGAATCACTTAAAAGTGTACATTTTTTGGCTGTCCCTGTTCACATTAAGTAACTGCAGTCTATCATGTCTGTTTCATAGTATCTGAGCACCATGGACAAGTGAATAATTAGCTTTAGCACAAATAGTCAGATTTATGTGAGGAAAAATTTAACTCCTAGAAAGCTCAGCAACTGGAGAGATGAATTTGTCTCTTCATGCAACACTAATCTCAGTTCATATTTCCCATGTAGTTAAGATAAATCGGTAGAAATGGACATGATTTAATTAGAATCTGAACCCTTCACAGAACTTGTCTCCTAAATGCTATTTGTAATGAAAATGAAACAGACTATTTTTAAAGACTGCAAGCTTCAGATTGAGAGGGGGAGAAGGGGAATGATAATTATAAGTAACTTATGGATAGTCCTCCCCATAGCAATGGAGACAGATAGGATGCAAAACTTTTAGGATCTTCCTCCCCTACATAGATGACAATAGCAGACTGCTACTATAGAGTTCTACAAAATCCACCCCTTTTAAAAGCTCAGAAGGAAGTGAAATTGCAATTCCATGCTTCTTGGAGTAACCACCCAACACAAAAGAAAGGAGGCAGCCCAATGTATGTATTACTGTTTTGCCAAATGACTGGTACCCCAAAAACAGTTGTAAGATGTGTCCTGTGAAAAATCTTAAGGATGGAATATTTCATTTCCTGTGTTTCTCTTATCTCAAGGAATACTGAATGAAAAGTAGAATGCTAAAAATATTTTTTCCAAGTTAGTTTTTCTTGTATTTCTTAATAAAATTTCTGTCAACTTAAATTTTTAGCACACAAATGTGAAAACTATTCCTAGATTATTTTCTTTTAATGCTTGTACAGATGTGGAATACAAGTAGCTTAGGGAACAGCTTTCTAGCAGCATGTTTTTGTTTTTGTTTTTTATTTAAATTTTCGTCTTTGTCATGGATTTTCTTTTTGATCTTGTAAAACATCACATAAAAAGTGCACCCTCAGAACCTCTGCAAAATACAACACTGCACATTTAGACAGAGTGAAAAACACCTTCCTCTGCCAACACAGTCAGAAACCTGTATCCAGATTCGAAAGTTAAAGTATCAAGTAGAAATAAAGAAAAATGTAACTCGCAGCATAGTAAGTCTTTTACTATAAACCACCAGCCTACAGTTAGAATGCAATATGAAGTCCTTTTAATATGTCTATCAACATTCACTTCAGCATTCCAGTAAACTATATTTGTAGAAAAAAAGACATTAAAAAGGTCACCATAGCTATAGTACCTAAGTACGACACAAACTCTGTTGTAGACTGCAGTGTCAAACTACAGAACTGATGGATAAAAAATAATAAAAATATGAAGCTAATATACAAAGCCAGAAACTCTATCTCCCTCTCACCCACCTTCTTCCACATAAACTGAAAGGACGTTGTATATAAATACCTGCTAGTTCCTATTTCCAGAAAGCGGCAGACAGAAATTATCAAAGGTACTTTCAATTCTCATATCTCAGTTCCTTACATTTCTCTTTGGTACCCACTGTGGGAAACAGCATACTCTAATAGATGGACATTCAGTCTGATGAAGTAAATGCATCCATTCTTACATTATTTTCCATTTTATTTCTAGAGAAAATGCCAATTAAAGCAATGATGCTGTCACTGTCCATCTGTCTGCCTGCCAGTATTTCACGTCCTGCTAAAACTTCAGAATCAAGAAGAAAATTATGCCAATATTTTCAGAGATTATTTCATTCCTACAAGTCTAGTTGTTGGATACAATAGAGAACTAAAGTTTAACAGAGTGGGAAACATTGCATTTATTAGCAGCAGACTGCCCAGCAAGTACGCTTACATACAATTCCAGCCAGCATCTCTTGTCAGAAAAAGGTGACACAGGAAGGAAGAGAAGAAACACTGAATTGAAAGAAGAGGCAAATTAAAAAAGAAAAACAAACGAACAAAAAACACCACACACACACAAGAAAGAACTTCATTCATTCCTTCACATAACTCATTTCCAGTTCAGTCCTTGTGGTTGCCTTTTAGACTCTGTTGCTACCTGACAGGACTGTTATAATAATCAATTCTGACAAAGTGAAACCACGTCAACTAGATCCTGCCCCGTGAGTTCAGGTGCTTCAGGGAGGAAACAGCATAAGCGTGTGGGCAATAAAAAGTGGAAAACTCTTCACCTGTGAATGTTAGGACATGCCTACACTCAGGGTATGAATGGACGTAGAAGCCAGCTATCCAAGATTAAACAGATTGAAACGGCCACTTATGAAGAAGGTTTCCTCCTAAAATTAGTCATTTCTATAGCAGAGCAACTTGAACAGTAATATTGTCCATAATTCCATCAAGAACATACACAGCTGCAACAAGTTTCCAACTTGGATTTGACTGAACGATTAATTGATATTTATAATATATATATATGTATCTTTTTTAAATAGAGGAAAAAACTGTGGATAAACAATCTGTACTTAAGTTGTTTCCTATGACACCACTATTGTAAGGGAACACAAACTACATTATTACTTTAAAACAGCTGTATTTATTTCCAGCAGCCCAACTGATATCAGTCACAGAGTTTCTAAGACAACCGTTTCTTAGAAATAAATGCAAACTGAGAATTTTTCTTTCTCAGCTTCCAAAACACAAATGAAAAAAAAATAAAAAATCAGTAAAAATGACATTTCTGTTGCAGTAATTGAAAGATTTTAAATAGGATTTCAGATAAAAGTACAGAATTGTAAAAAATCTTCTATCATTGTCACCATCAAAAAAGAAAGCAAAACTACTTCAAGTTCTGTCTTTTATACCACCTTATTTTATAACATAGAAATCCAAGAAACTACTTCTTATTTGATGATGTACTCCAAAATAAAAAAATACGTATTGTTTTGCAGTTTACCAATAACTTGTAGAGAAACATATTATTGATTTATTTTCCTCCCTTAGATTAAAAATAACTGTTCAAATTGTCCACCTAGTTATTATAAATGTTACGCTTTTTCAGATCATGGTAAATACAAATCTGGCTGAATTATACTGGAACTCAATTTCTGCAGACATGAAATCAAAATCAACTTCAAGATACAGCAAGACAGTAAGCGTCTTAGTTTCTGATGACACATTTAAGCTTTTAGCAAATTACAGGACTCCAGCTAGTTGACGATGATACAAAACTGCAGAGAACACTGGCATTATTGCCATAGACTCCCAAGGCTGAGAAATATCGAGCTGTACTTCTCAAGGAGATTTTCCACCTCTCCTTTTTCTAACTGAATTTTCATAGGTACTCTCTACTGCCAAATCATACAAAACTTAGACAATCTACTTGGTTTCAGTCAAACTCACACTGCGTATGTGTTGTACTCTTTCTACATGCAGGATATACGTGCATCTAATTCAGGTCACTTAGCTGACTCACTTGATAATATGACAACCAGAGGTGTTAAACTCTTCAGTCTAAATTCCTTGTAAGGGCTCTTGATTTAGGAGTGAGTTACCTTAACAAATGTAGCTGGAGTGGATTAGTAGAAAATGAACTACAAAATCCCTTCTTTTTTGCTTTCTCTTCTCCTTTTTAGTCTCCGCTAGGTATACTTGCTACAGTCCTTGCTCCCCCTCTGGTCACCCTTTCACCTCTTAAAATGCTTTTTCCTCACAAATTGACTCTGAAAAGTTCTCCCCACTCTGCCCCCATGAAATCCCTTATCCAGATGATTTCTTTGTGCCTTTAATAACTTTTATGCTTTTTCCTCCCTTCTATTTCCCACATATGAAGGCCTGTTTCAGTATCTTGCCTATTATTATTATCTATCCACTGATAAATTACACACTTTAACAAATCAAGAATGCATAAAAATTAATTCATGTGTTTGTACAAGTCTTTTAAGACACAATAATGAATTATTGATTTGCTATATTTTACAAACTGTTGTTATTAACAGAAATCCTAACATGTTAAAAAGTAAGTTGACCTATTATACTGTTCAAGATGACATCTTTATTTAGAATGGGTTTAGAGGGGGATCCAGAAAGATGTTAAAAAAATAAAAATAGACAATATACTTCTGGGAGATGTTTTATTCATACAGACATTGTGAGAAAAGAATTGAAAACACTGAATGCATCTTAATTGTAATCATGAAAATGATTACAGAATTATGCTTATTTCTTTAGGCAACATATGAACTTAAAACAGAGTCTAAGTGAGTACTGAGCTACAGATTTTGGAGAAAGAATTCAACCTAGTCCACCTTTTTCCTTTTTTTTTTTTTTTTTTTGTTCCCCCTACTTATTATTTTTAAGCAAAACAAGGAAGTAATTTTTAAAAAGAAACTTACCTTTAAAATACGAATTCATTTCAATTCTGGAATGAGCAGCGTTGTCTGCCTTTTAGGCATGAGTACAGAAATTCAGCAGAATATACAACTGTGGGAAAGTATTTTCAACATGAAAGTAAGGACACTAAAATGAAATGCGATGCTTTACCCACTCCAGATAAGTTATATAGTGAGTGGAGATGAATCTCCTAACTTGCTGCAAAGGGAGAAATTATTATTATTTTTTAATCACAAAATAAGGATACAGCAAAGTGATATAGTTTACATGAAGCTAGTATGACTTTAACGTCCCTTCTAGATACAAAAACAGTGTAAAATGACAGATTATAACATATTAAAAAGTTATGTATGTAATGCTTTTGTTGTTCTTTTACATTTCATATTTCATTTTCTACTCATTTACTGTTGAATAATATACTGATAAAAATTAGATACTGACTGTTTTAAGATGATGCTTTTAACAGTCATGGTATGACCAAATACTACATATAGCCTGCAGCCTTGGAGCCTAATAAACATTGCATGGCTGTTGCTTGGAACATAGAATAACTTGGGCGTTAACAACAGGTCTTAGGTTTTTTGGGTTACCTGATCAAAAATGTTTTTGCAATTTTCTGATATCCACTGTTTAATTTCTTTGAAGTTTGTATGACTGCGTTGTTACATCTATTGATATATGCACATATATATATACACTTGTATATTTATACGTAAACTTCTGTAACTAGTAGGTAGTCGTAAGAAATAGCTATTTTGTGCAGAAAGAAATATGATCATAGTACAATAACATAAAGGAGTACCACAGGATGATAACAGAAACTCTGAAAATATAAAGATATGATAAAAGATGTTAAACTAAACAATGTCTACTCAGTTAAGGGTCACAGTTTTTATACTACCTTAGGGACTCAGTAAATCTAGTTTTAGGAATAAAGTGAAGAAAGATTCAGTTTACTTTTCAGTGCACATAAAACACATCAGATCTGATAAATTCAGAGATAACATAATTTGCAAACCAGGAAACACAATAACGCAACATAAAGCATACAAACAGCAGTCACAAAATACCAGCTCCCAAGTAGGCTCAAGAGCAAGAAGCCACCACCATCACACTGCTACTGGTTACAAGCAGAAAGCAGCTCCCGCAATGCACACTTTCCTTCATGTGAAGAACTGTGAAGCTGAGAAATTTGTTTTAACTCAGATTAAAGACTCAAAAACTGAAATGAAGAAATTCTATTTTTTTTTTCATTTTTAACAAAGAGCTCTGAAAGTAAAAGTGAACAGAATGGTTCTAAAGAAAGGAGACTAGAAACACTTTTAATGAGTTAGGCTTTATACCACGATTTTGGATTGTACTTTCAACCTGAACTAGCTGACCTGGAATGACTAATTAATTAGTCCCTGCCTTCGTCTGCCCATCTAAAAGATACTTATTCTCACCTGAAGAGCCTTGGGAGGTGACTTTGATTTTTTTTAATAGATGTGCAAATCCATATTGCAAGTTGACAAATTGTAATGCATTTCAAACAACTGAAATTTAAATAAGTCTTCTTTGATCGTCCAGGGAGAATTCTGGAACTTCCTGTTCTCAAAACTAGATTTTCAGACTTAAAGAGTATCAATTCTGAAACTATTCCCATTAAAATGTGAAATGTATTATGCTTTTGTTATTTTTAAATGTGCTTTTTTTTTTTTTTCTAATCACTCTCTTATGTTACTTGAGGTATGTGATAACGCTGCAGATGTGTTTCATCTCATTTTCATGTTAGTCTTTACAACTAAGCAAAATGGAACTCAACAGTTTATGAAAGCATGGTAGGAAGCTACTTCAGGAATTCTCAAGGTGATTCTTCATGCTCAGCTATTAAATTCAGTAACATTAATTTTGGGGAAAAAAAAGGAACACCTAAAATCTCTTCAGCTTGTATTCTGAGCATGTTAATGCCTTTGTAACTAGGGTCAGGGAAAAAGAATCCTTGCAATTGTTGGTGTTACTTAAATATCAATAACATCACTAAATAAAGCAGTTCAACGCAGACATGTTCTTAAGTGGTGATCCTGCCCCTCTACTCTGTGCTGGTGAGATTTCACCTGGAATGCTGCATCCAAATGTAGAATCTTCAGTTCAGAAGAAACATGGACCTGCTGGATTGTGTCCAGAAGTGGGCCACAAAAATGACCTGAGTCTGGAACACCTCCCATATGTGAGACCTAGGGCTGTTCAGCCTGGAGAACAGAAGGCTCCAGGGAGACCTGATAGCAGCCTTTCAGTATCTAAAGGGGAGATATCAGACAGAGCAGACTCTTCAGAAGCGTCTGCTGTGATAGGACAAGGTGCATATGGTTTCAAACAAGGGTAGATTTAGATTGGATATAAGGAAGATGTTTTTTTATGACAAGAGTAGTGAAGGACTAGACAAGTTGCCCAGCAAGGTGGTGGATGCCCCATCCCTGGAGACATTCAAGTTCAGGCTCCAATTAATATGATCTAGCTGTAAATGCCCCTTTTTCTTGCAGGGGATTTGGACTAGATGGCTTTCAGAGATCTCTCCCAACTCTAATGATTCTATGATAATTTACCTTAACTACCTTGGGATTTTGTGATAAATGCAATGGTCTTGACAGTTACTGTGGGTCAGTAAAGGCACAGTACACAGTAAATGTGTACTAAAACATACATCACAAATATAAATTTAGTGTGTTTTATGTCTATACTTTTCTGACTTGCATACTGGAGATACTAAATGTCATGCTACACCTGGAGAATACCTTGTAAAGAAACCAGTCCCACACTTTAGAATTCCACTTGCCTACCAGATTGCCAAGATTTGTCAAACAAACTTTGGTTAGATGTGCTAGCTACCTTTATTAAACAATAGTAAATATATTGTTCATACAGTGCCAAAACATCTTCCATGTTTACTGATCTTGTGTCCTGTTTCATTTTTTTTCATTCACCCAACACATCACTAGAAAATGCAATGTGAAAAAAATGGCATTTATGTAAGCATATATTAAAAATTCTTTTATTTTAAAAAGCTATCATACCAACCATTAAGAGCATCTGCAAATTCTGTTGCTCCAAAAATGCTCCCATACAAACACTGAACAAAATCTCAGTCTCTCAAATTAAATGTGAATGGGTGATACTGCACTCTTAAGAAAGTAGGCACAGCTGTACAGGAATGACTGGCAGGAAAATGAGGCTTTTAATATTAGGGAGACGAGTCCTGTCTCTTTTGGCATGTAATAATTTTCACTAAAAATATTTTTTAAAAAGCAACACCATTTTTCATATTTAATGATGTTCCTCACAAACCCAGAACAGTGGAGCATTGCACCGGGGGGTTTGAATTTTTCAAAAGAGAAAGTTGAAGTTAATGCCATTTTTAATAGGATTTTGTAACACTTCTTTTTTAGAAAAATAACAAAACAGAACTAGTTACAATGAACTGACAATGGTTTAAAAGTTACTGAATCCCTCCTGGTAGAGCTGTGGGTGCTGACTTTCTTACCCTCCTTGTAAAAGAACTAGCTGTTAAAAACACTAATTGACTGAATTCACAAATTTCTCCTTCCTAAGAGAAATAAAACTGTTTTGAAAGGCAGCTTTTGAATGTGATTTTGAGTCTAAAGCAGCCTATTTAGGGAAAATGGGATCCATGAATGTCACCACCACCTGTAGTCAGCCGGAAAATGTGTCTGCTTTCTGACAACAGCATTGATAAGCCACAGGCAGATTAGAACTAACATCCCTTACTTTATCTGCTAGAAAAAAAAAGTTAAAAGAATGTAGAGGTTAAAAAGATACTTTCTATTTCTAATTTGTTTCAACACAAATCTGCAAATACAACTATCATCATCAAACATTGCTAAATAAAATTCAGTGGATTAACATTTTTCCTTAAGAAACCATGAAAGTTATGAAAAGCTTGCTTGTTTTATATGATAAGTACTGTAAAACAGTGTAACTACATGTAACATTACAAAGAAAGGTTGTCTTCTGAAGGTGTTATGATGAGAAAAAGTTGTATGGAACATATGAGATATTCTGAAAACTTCCCCCATCCAGAAAAACCCAACAAAACACTGTAGAAACTTTGTCTTCTGTTTACAAGAAGGACATAATAGGAACAACCTTTAAACAGGTAGAATATTTTAACATAGGATATGAAATGAAATAAATGTTTTTGAGGATGTTACAGGGACTTAGTGGACCTAAGTTATGATCATACTAAATATGAAGAATGAGGGTTTGGTATTATGATAAACACAGCTGAAAAGAACAAAGGAGGAATAGCTACATGTAATACAATTTTTTTCTTTGCTTTGCTTTCCTTTTTTTTTTCTTTTTCTTTTAGCGATTTCCTAGTGGAATTTTTAATAATGGATGTCATTTTCCACAAGAGTTTTTGTCAGTAAGTCACGATGAAAAAACAAAGGCAATTTTAACAAAAAAAGAAAAATGAATGCATTTTTAAGGATATAGATATTCACGTATTCACTATTGCTCTGACAAATTCCAATGTTGCTTTGCATGAAAATTTTGGAGAAAAGAGAAAAAAAATGAAAAGCACAATTGAGAGGAGCTACCCTGCAAACAGTAAGGTCAATGACCCATCGATATCAGTATCCAACTAATAATGACCAGGACCTTTCAATATGTAAAGCACATCATAGCAGATTTCAAAGAAGTGTAGAAATACAGCAGAGAAGCATAAAGGACCTTATCATTGGGAATCACTGTCACAATCTCAACTGAGAGAGCAATTGTCAGCCTGAGAAATCAGACAGATTTTTATTTTTTTTAAATTTGTTTCCCTCCATGCCTCTTCTGCAAAAACTCAATATATATCACTCTTGCAAAGTCTGGATCACTCATGGAGGTTTCTTCCTTTACACTCCTTGAATTCCTCCGGGTTTCCAAGTTCTAAGTGGAAAAAAAAATAAAATCTAGTGTACAATTTAATACTTCCCTACATCAATTCAATATAGTTTCCTTAAGTATTTAAGTCCAATTCAGCTTCCAATAAAATCAAGTCACAGGGCTTAAAAAACACTCTGGTTCTAAGTAGAAGGTCTTGTTTCATTAGCTTAATTTAATTCCCTTAGTGAATTGTTATTCTTTTGAATCTAACAAAATATTCTAATTACTACACCAAAGTTATGAAAAGAGCCCATACCTGTTGATATTTTCTTTCACTCAACCATCCTTTTTCAAAAAAAGCCTAAGAAAAACTCTCTATTACTGTAAAACAACAAAGCAAAATGAAATTAATTACAGTAAATACAGATTCGGCATTTTGAAAAAAATAACAAACAGGTAGAGGCTTAAGATGGGCAAACAATACATAAGCATTATGTCTTATATGTTCATTTTGACATCAGAGTTTAGGACAAGTTCAGTTCTATTTGAAAAAAAAAATGATAACATTTCTTACTCTGCAAAGATAATTCAGGAAATATTTGCAAAATTAATATGGTTGTCCATATTCCTATTTGGGTTTTTCTTTTTTCTTCATGCAGAGAAAGTTGTGGCTGACAAGTGCTATAACGTTAAAGGTTTCTCAAATTTTAGATAGGGTTTTCTCAAACCACTTTCACTAATCTCCAAGATATGTGAGAAATAACCACGAGTCTTTTCTCCATTTCTTTCAATTAACAGAGGTGCCTGCACTCAATATACACTTAATCTTACAATTCCTTTATTAATATTTGTAGCCTTAGGAAACATTATGAAATCAGACATTACTTTGACACAAATGAAATTCCCATTTTTTTCTTATGTGCTTTTTGATTTTTTTCTAATAAGCTTATCATACACACTCATTTAAAAATATTGATTTAACCATAAATGAAACTGAATTCTTGAATAGTTACTATAGCAGCAGAGGTAATAGGAGCAAAGATTTTCCTTCCCAAACTGCCCTACTTAGATTTTTCAACAGAATAGAAGAGCGTCTTACTTTCAGGCATCTTTCTCATTAGTTCTGAAGCTATTAGAAAGGACACAGAACAGTGGCAGGTAAAATGTGAAACCTTCCTTTTGATACGCAAAGTGAGGACCTTTTCCAGAAACATCACAATTCTGGTTCCAGCATCACCTTCATATTTCAGCAAATTACTTAGAACTGGAACTTGGTTAGAACTTAATGCACTTAGGAACCCTCCTGAAGTGCCAAAGAGGCCACCAAATTGCAAAAGACAAGCAAGAAGGATTGCCTTCAATAGCTACAAGCATTCTTCTACCTTGTCATAAAACTATGTGGGACTTAGGTCTCTAAAAATTTTAGATAAGAATATCTCATGAGAATTCTCACAGATGGAAGCTGGAAATATGAGGTCATTAAGGCTCCAATCTGCTCAAAACCAGGAATGCAAGCCCAAGTGGAAGTGTCTCAATCTGATTTTCAAGCATCTTTGAGACAGTTGCCCAGATTTCTAATTTAATAACAGTTTGTGTCAGCTATAAATTCTACACTCTATAATTGTCAGGCAACGTGCTAGCATAATAACGAAGATTCAGGTTTCAAGTATCCATTGCAGAGAGATTCAAAAAGTGGATTTTTGCTCAAGTCTACTTCTATTTAGAAAAAAAAAATAAGTTCTTTAGGGTCCCCACAGGGCAGAGATAAAATTCTATGAAGTGATGCAGAATACCTGTTAACACAGAGTCAGACTTGGTCTGGTAAGCTCCATCTTGCTGACACTGCTGTGCTATTTTAATTTCCAGAGCCTGCAGGCTCAGGATTCTTTGTTATTCTGTCACTGCATGGTGTAAATAAGCTTTAAGTTGATTCTAGCTCATCCAGTAAAAGAGTACCAAATTTAAATGTTTAAGAGAGGTTTGGGGCTTCCTCCCAATCCCCACCAAAACCATTTTTCTCCTTTGCCTTCATCATCTCCTATATCTTTAATCTTTTTTTTTTTTTTTTTTTTTTTTAAACAACTTTCTGGAAAAAATAAATGAGATTCTTATAAAAACAAAGAAAACATAAAAAAAAATTAACTGTTCTCATTTTATTCATCGTAATTCCTTTCTTTTCTTTCATGCTTTCAAGGGTACAAAATAATATAGCATTTTGTTTGAAATGACAATGAATGACATGTATAAGAGTTTTATTTTCAACCAAAGACATTTGCAATTAGATCGTGTACAAAAAAATCCTAACAGTTTTGACAATATAATTTTCTTTATAAATCTGATTTCTGACATTCAAGAATGTGACCTTTAAGAATAATTTCCTTTTTGGTGTGATTTTCTTATTCCTTTTTGTTTCATAGTTACGTATCCCATAAGCACAAGCTGTATATCAAAGTAGAGAACATGGCTACCATAACCCAGGCCTCAGTTTATTTTTCTTCATGTGTCCTACCTTCGAGTTTTCATCTCATTTTATGTGTTTGTTTCAGTGTGATGTTTAAAGATAATTTACTCAAATTAATCAAACTTCCACATACTTATTTTAAATTAGTACCTGCTACTGATTTAGCAGAGAGTTGTTAGAGTTAGGGTAGTACGTTTAGGTCATGGTTGGACTCTATGATCCCTAAGGTCTTTTCCAATCTGAGCGATTCTATGATCTCTAACTGCTAAAATCTCACACCAGCTGATGGAGTTGAACATGACATAGCTCAAACTTTAAAGTAATACTTACCTGGCCTCATAGTACTTAAATGCACATAATTAGATGAGGGAGAAGAGATCAAGAAATTTGTCATGAGGAAACAACATCTTCCATTGTTGTCACTAAATTTAGATACTTTTTTCTTTTCTTTTTTTTTTTTTTTTTACCATGCTGATTCAAGACAACATAAACCAGGACAAGAAGGAATTTTAAGCAATCTATCATGAAACTAGAGGAATGATCATTAAAAAGAGTAATTGTCTACATGAAAAGCAGATGAATACCTGTGCAGACAAATGTAGAAGACATGCTGTCATTAAGTACCTTTAACTGATCGCTGTCCATTATTGCCTAGGAAAATTAAATGACTTCCCATTTCCATCTGGAATGCAATTCAAAAAACAAGAGAGATAACAAACTGTAAACTGCCAATTTAGTTTTTGTTTTTCCAGAATTGTTAGGCGTTCAGATCCAAACTTATGATGTAATGATATAGGCTACATCTAACATTTATATATTGCAGGTAAATGATTGTAAAATGACTAGGTTTATTATCAAGTGCTTTAAAAAAATAGTATATCAAGGAACTAAACATCTAAATTACCATATATTTGCTATATTCTGTATGATTTTACAGCTGTTGCCTGAACATATACTGTGCTCCCCTAGCTTAGGAGAAAAATGTTTCTCTCCTAAATTCAGCCATTCAGATATTATGATATAATTTTTACCTAAGCTCTGTTAGAATCCTAGATTGTCATACCTACAGGAGCACTGGCTGACATACAGCTTTTATTTGTACCTAAAAAGAAATAATGGTAACAAATCTCTTAATATACGTACCTAAAACCCCTGAGAATTTTTCATTGTAAGTGTACAGCATTCTCCATTATCTTTGCTTCCTGTGATGTGTAATAAATCTACCACATAACTGTTCTATTTATATAAGCTGGATAAACATCAAAAACTAGAAAATACAACTGAGAGAATACAACTATATTGAACACCAAAGTTACTAGCTGTTAACAACAACATTTAGCCTTGAGAAAGAGGACAATAGGTATTCCTATCTTCTTTCCACATTTCTGAGGCTTTGCCCTTTGCCTCAAAGGGTGTCTTTCTTCTGCTTGTAAAGCTCCGTAATCATATAATAAGGACAAGGTTGTAGGACTGTAAGACGACAGAACTTAAGGTCTCCTTTCTTTTCCAAAGAAATTGTGAAAGCATTCAGGGTACTTCACTGTTGTTTGTGGTCTCTACAAATGAAGTCAAAATTTGAGGGGCAAAACAGAATGGAATCTTCTGATGTGACTGTTTGTATCTTGGAAAAGCAAAGATGCGCCCTTAAGAAAAGTCAAGTTCTGCACTCCAAATGCCACTCAAAACAGATACAGCTTTTCATTCTTTAAGTTACCTCAAATCTAGAATTTCTATGGCCTCAAGAATTAGGTACAAAAAAATAAGCCTAATGTTTGAAAGCTGACCTATTTACTTATACACACAAAATCTTGCCTATATCCATTGATTCCAGAGCATCAAATTGACCTCTCCACAGAATGATTTTCAAGGAATTACTGAGAAAAGCAGAGGCTTCCCATCAGCAACCATAAAATAAAAAACAAATTCGTTTATGTTCCTGAAAGCAAGATGTGAAGGTGTAAATGGCTCTTGATTAAAACCCATGCAGTAGATGGATATCACTGATACAAGCAGAAGACCAAGGAACAATTTCTGTACTTCATAACAGTCAGTTCCAAATGGGAAACTAAATTAATACAGAAAAGCAAGACAGTGCTTTACGGGACTCCTCAGACAGGGAAGAACCTAAATAGTTCTGTTGTGATAAGATTATGCACCCCAAGAACCAGTTTACCGGAGGAAATATAGGAAAAATATTATTGTGGGCAAGATTCTTCTACTACCAATGCTACATTTTTACATACACTGTATTTATTCTCGTGGGCATCAGTAATACTAGACCATGTTGTACCAGGTACTGTGTAAATACTGACTGACAAGACAGTGCTAATACAAATACAGCCTGCAAATACATTCTCTAAAGGAACAAAAGATAACCAGAGAATAGTCTTGAAATATTAAAATAATTTACCGACTTCCAGGTACAATCTTTGAAAGTTGAATTATCATTTAAAAGTACTTTCAGCTACTTGAATTGTAAACAGTGAATAGTACTATAACCAGATGAAAAATGCTAGGCTCAGCAGTACCACTGGTTTGCACTCAATCACTGCAACAATTTCTACCTTTTTCTAACAGATTGAAGAGAAAGTTGCATGCAAAGAACATGAAAGACTCCATCTTACCTTCCCACTCATAATCTTAATACAACTGCCAAAATTTCTAACTCCCTGTGCCATGGAGATCAGGTTAATCTTCTGCTTATAGGATTTTATTAACACCTATTGCAGAGCTAAATTCTATGGACTGAATCTTAAAGCCATTGACATGCATCATTAGTAATTATTCTTATTGCCAAATAAACCTTTTTTATGTGACCATCACTACATATATTAACTATAATTCTGAAGTGCATGTGCTACTACAGAGTTCAGTATTAAAGATTTACAATTTTTTTGTTTCTGGACAATCAATGAGCATTTTGGTTTTAGAGGCTAGAGGCTTCTGTTTATTCCAGAATTTGAATCTGACAGCAATATACAAGATTTCTTGAACTAATCGAAAAATTCCTAAAAAGTACTAGCGCAAGACAGGTGATAGATCTACTGAAGGTTTTGTTAGACACTTGGCAACAGCCTCATGAATTTATTTTCACTTCTATGGATTAAAGTGGCATCACAGAGTTCAACGGAACCTCTACATACAATACTCACAAACACTGATAGAAAGATTTCAAAGACAACAAGTAAAAGTTTATGTAACATTAAACATTTGCTAACAGTTGGTATATTTTCCAACATACATTATCCACTTGTGATACTCTAATATCTGAAAACATTAATCCTTCAACTGTTGCACATTTTTACAAACAACCTATAAGCCAGAAGTTCACAGCCTGGTCAGGAAATAATATTTAGTAACTAAATAAAAAAAAAATTATACACCATGCATGGACAAGAGTTGCTACCTTTTTTTCTGGTTTTGAATATTCATCTCAGACACACCATGGAACAAAATTCTGAAGAACTCTGCAAATAAGTGTATCAAAGATGATAAATTTTCTAACTCTGTGTTTTAATACACTTATTGTTACACAAAGTTTGACTCAGATTCAAAAGATGAGTGTGTCAGCATTTTAGTGTGGGCTTTAGAAACATCTTACATCTGTAGATTCTCCTATACCCTGGTTAAGATTGCAGAGTGATCTAAGAACGCTCAGACTGAATTTCTTTCAGACAATCCAATCCAAAAGATGCATTCCAACATATTTAACACTTCCAAACCATTAAAAGACAATCCACAAACTGAATCCTGTGAAGAGAGCAAAGGACATTAGGTCTTCAGCATAAATATTTTTGGTATTATAAAACTTCTTCTATTGTGCTGCACTAACCTGAATGCCAGTTACAATTTAGCTGTGATCTCAGTTTTTAAAGTACATAAATATTTAAATGCCCTCATTCATAACGATGAGAAATATTTGGATTTTTGTGCAAGTCTACTCAAGTATACTGCTTTTATGTTTTCAGAAGAGAGATCTTTCACACAAAAATGTATTTGCTTCAATAGCATGTGCTTTAGGAGCACTATTTTTTAACTCAAGCCTAGTTTTTCTTGATGCCATTCTGTGGCATCTTTCTAAAGTGCCAATGTCTGAAGTGCCAGTGACAAGAGTGCAAGTAAAACTGAGGAGCAGAGGCCAACTAGTCTAGCAGTAGGAAAACTGACACAAAAGCCCGCACAAAATACTTTTTTCTGTATCTTAACTAAAATAAATAAATCATAACTGTGTATATAAAGAGTATGCTCTGATTTTAACCCACAATTTTTACATTCACCAAGTATATATACTGCCTTTGTTAAAGCTGCTTTCATCATGGTGGTTTCAGCACATGGTGCTGATAACAGGTGCATAAGTATCACACTCAATTTGCCATCACAATACCAACAGCAAATAATAACAAAAAGCATGGGTTTCAGTATGGAAATCCTAGTAGCATGTCCTATGATACTGTACAATTATTTCTGCTATGGCACATAAATCATGTAGTCTACACTGTAATGTTGAAGCACTGCGATGATAGAAGGAAAGAAATTGGATATTTAGATTTTCCAAGGTAATAGATTATATCTGAAATCTTTCATCTCACTGTGGGAAGACTTAAAGCTAACGCTGCTTTCTCTTAGCTCAGTATTTGAGGTTTAACGTGTTGGTAGCAGTCTTTCTATTGCACTCCTCTGCAAAACAAGCTAAAAGATGAAATAAAATTATTAGACTGCTGGTGTGGCAATGAGGATTTTCTCTCTCACTATTTCTCAATTTCAAATCTCTATAGTTGAACATATTTAGCTACATTAAAGTAAATATATATACATGTGCCCATCACTCCCTACTAGAAATAAATGTTCTTGGATGCCAAAGTGTTTATTTTGCTTCAAACTTAAGAGGTAGTTCTAGCTGTACTAAAACTGTTTCAGATGATTGCATTCTGCTGGAATATTTACTATGAAAACAGTAGGTTCATTGTTTACACCAGAAAGCATTATATAATGCTAAACATTCACAGGAAAGCTTTCTTCCTGCTTACCCTGCAGCCTTGCTTTCAGTCTTATGTTAGCTCTCTATACTTTGAATTTATGATATAAAATAAAAACTGGTGTCATCTGCCATCACAGTAAAACACCAGGGTTCACATTGTATTTTGAAGACAATGGAAATTTTCCCTTCCAAGTGTCAAGGTTACCTCATACCTCATGTTTCTAAACTAGCAAATTATACCCTAGATGCCCATCTCTCTCCTCTCAGCTCATCTCAAACATCTGAGATATATCCCTGCATGTCAAGCTGGGAGATACCTAACAGCAATCAAAATATTGCTCACTGTGCCAAGTGTAGAACACAGGACCGCAGTTCTAAATTGTTCCACTTCTGTTGATTACATATTAGTACTTCAGCTAGTTAGAGAGAATGTGAGAGTTGCTGGCTGAATTCTATTCTCAAGGCTGCTGTACTCAGGGTTGATGGACACTTTTCCATGAGCCTTCAAGAATACTTGTTACCTCCGTGTGCAAAGGAAGTAAGGAAATGGATAAAGCAGAGCTTCATAATTTCAGAGGAAAAGATCTTCTCCCTGAAAACATGATCTATATGATTCTTTCCACTCATATCTAGAATTAGTCTCTCTCCAGCTACCTGAGAGGACTATATCATTATAGTGTCTTTCATTGAAGAGTACTGAAAATTTTTCACAACCCCTGGAGCTAAGTAAAGCAAGATTTACTTCACACTACACAGCATCTTGCTGGAAAATAAATAAATAAATAAAATCAGCAAAAGCCCACGGTCAGAGCTTACAAAAAACAAAATTAGTAGAAAACCACACTCCCAACTTCCTGTTTCCAAAAAACTTAAGAAATCCAATGCAAAACTACTATGTTGGTCTTCACAGCACAAAATCTCCTCAAATGTGTAGTGTCTCACAGCCTAAGATAGAAGTTTGACCAAATTAAGTCAGCAACTTCAAGACACTGTTAAACAGTAAGCTTTGTTCTCTTGCCAAGTATTGGTTCCTCTGTGCTGACTGGTTATTATCATCAGAAATATCATTTCTTTTTCAAAGACACGCTGATTATGCAAAAGTTTAATAGTAAAGAAGCTAAATAAGCAGCTTGATACACTAATTTATATGCAGCTATCACAGCTCTATCTCAGAGTTAGCGTAGAGGCAGAATACTTTCCAGATACCACACTAGAGAAGTAATTCAGTAGACTTTAATCCTCATAAATTAACATTCAACTGGTAATTTTAACTGCAAATTTATTATAACCATTCATTTTTCCATAGAAATACAATACTGTTCAAGTAATAACTATTCAATAGCATTTTCCAAGATTAAGAACACAGATTTGTCAATCTGCATGTCCAGAAAGGTCTTTATACTATTAATATATTTTCCCCATTATACATAGATTGTATGCTACTTCAGCATATTATTGTCCGTCAGAAATCCCAGCAAGTTAAAGAAGCAACAAAAAAAAAATCCACAGCTCAGATGAACGGATGGAATCTTGTCTTTACATAAACTGTTGCCATGACTTTGTAATGAAGTGAGTAGATAGCAGTTACTTCAAAAGTATTGCTGTTTACAGAACAGATAGAGGATTAATCCCTAGTGATTAAGTAAAATAAAAACCTTGAATATTCTTTTTGTGAGCAAGAGCACAAATCAGTCTTTTCCTACATGCTAACATGCCAATATTCCAAAAAGATTTGATCACAGAGATTTGAAAAACTTGAAAAAAGCCAATCCTAACATTTAACGTCTGACAAAAACTATGCTTTAAAGCATGACCAACACAAAAGCCATAAACAGACATGAAATCACACTTCACCATGAGATCTCTCAGGTATGCATACAGATTGTAAAAACAAAGGGAAAAGTAAGACAAAGCACATGAAATATACAGTTTGGAAAAAGGCCATACCTCTGTGACTTCATTTGAGAGTAGAAATAGTGAGACCTGCAAGTCTAGGAAATCCAGCAAGTACTATACTGATTACTAATCCAGTTTTCCTAAAAAATAATTATTGACATTTTCCTAGTGAATAACACCCAGAAGAATGAATATCAACAGCTATAAGCTCAAGAAATATGATTTAACAATTCCCTTAATACCAAAAAAGGGGGAAAAAAAAAAGTGTTTCAATAAAAAGTAAATCTACTACTTCAAAATTGGATATGCATTTCATTAGCGGTTATGCAAAACACCCACAGGCATTGGTTGTGCAAATTTAAGTGTAACATCTAACAAATCACTGCAGTGAACAACTGAAAATCATTAGAAATATTATACTTATTCCCTAATACATATCAAGTAAAATTGATATCAAGAAAATTGATGCCATTAGTAAGAGCCCTGCAAAATTACCAGTTTTCTATTCAACAAGTCCTGTTTCTTCTAGATAGGTAAGCCTCTAGAATCATCTCAATCTCACTACTTGATCAAAGCTATATGTTATACAATTTACAGTATGGAGTGGCATGAATTTAACCATGCTAAGAACACAGAAAGGTGCGTGTAACTACACAACTGCAGCTTTCTTAGCTGACACCCTCCCGCCCCAAATACAGAGCTAATGGACAAGTTACTGTTAATCTATATGGTCCTAAAATCTGAACTTTAATGTTCATTTGCAATGGTACATAAAAATAATAATACATCAACTATTAAATTTCACCTTTTTCCACTTTCTTGAAACTGTGCTATGTGAACTGCCAGAGACAGATTTGGCCATTACAGCATAGTTACAGAAACAGAATAATAAGGATGATTTTTAGCTCTGTGAAACTGGTATTGACTTGATGTGAAAGAGAATAACGCATAAATTTTTTCAAACATACTACAGGTACATAAATTATCATTTAAAGGAGTAAAACTCAACTGTCTACAGAAATTTCTTTCTTTCAATTATGTAAAAGACATGGTCTACACTGTGCATAAGAAGGGTTAGAATGGATTCTGAAGATACTGATAGGATGCTTTCAGTCCAAAAGTTAAGCACACTAAACACGTAAGTCAAAAGTCAATCACAATCACTACTGAGAACTACTCAGTGATATGGAGATCAAAATGAACAGCAAATCATGAAAACAGAGAATGAATGGATTTTATATATTAACTAGAGAATGCTCCAATTGCTTTAAATATTACTTCTGAAAATACACTATCTCAAGAGAAATGGAAATGCCTTAATCTCTATATTGGCAATACTGCAAAAAGTTCTGGGAAAAGAACTCAAGAAAATATAACAGAAAATGCCTACATACAAAATAAAAGGTGAGTAAGCAAATCTGTTTCTAAATACAAAATAGTAAATGTTTCTAAATAAATATATAATAATACAGAAATAGTAAAATGGTGACAAGAGCTGAATTATTTTCACTAAACGATATGTTTTAAAATCACAAATCATGCAATTCCACCCTCCCCAAAAACAAAGAATAAGGCATAGAGAAATGTGGTCTTAACCTGAGAAGGAAAAATGTAATGGCAAAATGCAAATGGATTAGAAAACAGTGAATTCATAAGCTGTTGGTAAGTTTTTAATTAATAATTGTTCAAGTGTAACAAGCCATCAGAAATACTGATACATTAATATTGGCCAGTTATATGATTACCAAATTCATTTTTAGGCAACATGCATATATATACTCCTACATAAGTTTCCTCTTGTATAACTTATGAAAATAATAAAATAATAAAAACAACACAGTAAGAGTTCTTTTATGAACCATGTGCAGTCCTGGAGTAAATCTCTGCTTCTGGGAAACACAGTCATGTGGTTAGAAGCTGTCTTATATTCATTATGTATTTGCATGCATTTCAAAATACATCTATTACATATATTAAGTATTTAACTTCATATTAACAGTTAATATATAAAATGCATGACAACATATTTATGGTTAATAATAGTATATCAAACCCAACACACTCAGGTATCAAATTTGATTCTTAACTATTGCCAATGTCCCAATTTTCATGCACAAAAGTAACCAAATGCAAATTCTTTATTTATTTTTCACTCCATAATCACTTTGTACTACCTACTAAGCATTAAAAGTGAACATAACCACAATTCTGTAATTCCTGGAAATGTGCAGAACACATTTAGGCAGCTCCTGAATAGAAATAATTCTATATTACTAAGCAGTTCACATTCTTATGTGTATTCCTTAGGGAATTTTTAATACAAGCTTCTGTTGTCAGAGTGGCAACTCCCATCTTTTGTTTTATATCTAACAACCTTCCAGGATAACTAAACCAAGAACTCAGCATATCTCAGTGACTACAGAATCTCCTGGACAGACATCTGAAGAATGGCATGGCAGCAACTCATGTTTCTTAGAGAAGAGGCAAAAATCTTCAGCAGCAGATGTCCAGTTAATCCAGCCTCAAAGGCAAGAGGGAAAAAAAATATGAAAAAAGGAAAAAAAAAGGTGAGACTGCCCACACAGCAACATGATTCTATTGCAAAACTGCATTGTTATTTCACCATATTTAAAAAGGTCTACTGTTAAATGAGTTACGTGCATAAATTACAAAGTCTAACTTACAGATTAATTTAAGACACTGGAACCTCCTTAGAAGTGTCAAGTAAGCACAAATTTATACTGATAAATGCACACACCTCAAATGTCCTCATCTAGTCAGAGTTGTAGTTTATAATTAAGTGCAAGAAAGATTTCTGCACCACTGATTCTGCCATATGAGGAGGTCAAACATTCTATAATAATAGTAATCGACAAATCTCAGTGAATAAGAATTCAGCTGAACAGTTAGTTTTTTTGTTTGTTTGTTTTTGTTTTTATGGATAATCAGGACACAGGCAAGGAAACATTTAGAAAGCATCTGCCAGCACACGTCTCTGTCCAACACTCCAGTTTGAAAGTATCGAGAAAGAGGATATCTATTTTCACTTCCTCCAATTCATTCAAAACACATATTTTGACTTTCTTCTTTCATGCTTATCATTATCCAAGAATAACTCAACTGGATTTTCAAGAGTTTTTTGAAAAAATCTTGCTGAAACTCTTTTATTGTGCATAATTACCCTGTTAACAATTTGCTCCAGCTGCCTTTTCCCAGACTTTACCTTGGCACTTCAGCAGGGCTACTCTAGGTACCTCCTTTGGAGACTGTTGGCTTCTGCCAATTCTGTATGTGGAACACAATACTCACAAAATATTTTCTGGCAGTATCCTTTTTTTGACTGTATACTCTTTTAGCACTAAGCTAAACTGGAAATAAATATTTGTCAGTTCACTGTATAAAACATGCACAAGGCAACTCCTTTTTCCCCATCAGAAAGTCTGAAAAAGCCTGCAGCTGAATTGTTAGGAATATGCCTTCATGCAATGCAAAAGTGTACTTAACATTTGTGGTATTAAGTACATCATTACAATATGGACAGATTTTAAAGCCAGAAAACCTCAGGCTCACTATATAGTCTGAAGTTGATACTGTAACATTGAACAGAATGCCAAGAAATCTTTTTCTGGGTGTTTGGATATTTTTCTTAAAGACACTAAAAGTTTAAGTAGTAGCAGACTGGCCAAAGCTCATCCTTACTAATAAAAGAATACACAAAGTTACCCTATTCCTCTGCATATGACTGCCAGCAATAATCTGGAGAAGTCTGAAAGTACACTCAGTGAACGTAGAACAAAACAGACTAAAAGTTACAGAAAAACAGATACTGAGAGATATGGAAGGTCCCTATCAGATAGTCTGCTGCTGTTTTACTTTCACCCTAGGACCCACATTCATGAGGAAAGCATAACTAAATTGATTTTAAGCTGCTTTTGAATCTTAATTCTGGGACCCAAACATCCCAGTACAGACTATAGAATTTAAATTTTTTATACAGAGCTGTTATGGTTCATAGATTCTTTCTAAAGACAAACATAGTTTACTGTTCCATTCAAACAAATGGAACAAAGCTCCTGCACCAAGGCTGCTTGGAAGTCTTTAGGTAGCACACCTTATCAAGGCAGCCCACAGTACCACACTAGGAATACTAGTGCTACTTAGAACCAAAGTAGACAGTAGGTATCTTCTTCTGTAATGCACATGAGGAAGTTCTAGTGCCCTCAGAGATAATGAATGTTTTCCTCATGAGGGGAAAAAAAATATTGCAGATTTCATACTCTGAATAGAAAGTAAGGTACAAATCCTATTTCTAAACTGGCAAAAGATGACAGATTATATTTAGGAAAAAGTTTCAAAAGCAAAGCACATTATTTCAATATTTATAGAATTTTTATTTCTAGTTTTCCAGGATAGATATGTAGTTCTGCTCACTTAAGCTTTGTCTTTTTAATAGAAGAGTAAGAATACAGTCAAAATCAAATAGATTTTCATCTATGTGAATTGCTCAATAGTGTTACAGTAACAGCAAAAAAGTTTGAGTGCTCTGATGGCAAGATGCCATAGTTCTGAACCAGCGTGTCCTAAAGGCTCCATTACATGGTAACTGATTATTTCAGTGGTCTGAACTTCTTTAAGTCTTTCATCCATTACTTTACTGACATTGAAGTCAAAAAAGTATGTTGGAAATAGCTGCAGAGTCAAATCATCATACAATATATTTCCTTGATCTTCTAATCTTCCCAGTGATAGCAGGAAAGAAAGGAAAATACTGTAATGTAGAACAAATCCTCGCTTTCATCACAACAAAAATTGAAAACAGAAAAAGCAATTCTCATTTTAAGCATCCACTAACTGCATCTAAAATAAGAAAGAAACCAAATTTCCATTATAGCAAAGCATATCCACTTAAGATCTGTAAGGTCAGCATCTTAACGTGCAAGTACTCATTATGTGCCACAGAAGGCCACTGTCATAACAAAGAAGTGCTGTTCTCCTTCCTTCAAGTTTGAGGAGGTCTTTTAAGAAGACAAATGATACATAGCTAACTTTAATAATAAACTCTGAATATTTTGTTAAACACATTTTCCAAAATAAGAAAAAAAACAGAAAATTTTATGTAGAATATTACAATAAAATTAAAATTAAGGGTTATGAAAAATGTGATAGATATTAAAGGACTTTATTTGTTTGGTTATTTTTTGTTCATTTTTAAATGCAGCTTTAATTTGAAGGATACTGTTGGACTTGAATGTTCTCTCTCAACTTTTAGATACCACAAGAAATTTTTGCAGTGCACCCTTCTAAAATCCTGTGAGTTTTAACAGCATCCTTACATATGGATTGTTTTAAAATTAGATTCATAGAAGGACTTCATTCAGTAATGTACTTAAGGCATTACATGATCATACTGTTAGATCTGACTTTTCCCATGAGATACATCTTCCAGCTAAAAAAGTGTTTATAGGATTTAATAATCATTATTCAAACATAACGTACATTAGTTTAAGTAAGGCTACTTGTATCTGATCAATGACTGTGAAAGTCTTCAATATTATCTTCTTCATGAGCACAAATCTGCATATACTAATGATAGGGGACTAATGACGTATCACTTGAAGATATGCAACTAAAAATGTACATTACTTCTGCAAAAAATACTATGAACCACATGAGTAAGACAGACTTTGTATTGCACAACTGCTATGTATGCAACTTGTATCTTTTAGAGGGAAAAGAAAAAACATTCAAGTAAAATTCTTTACATGAAGTACACACAAAAATATATACACTCCCTTAGGCATGAAATACAGCATTCTACAAATCTATTCAAACATATCCCTTGGAAAACATCTGTTTCAAGAGACTGGAATACAGAGCTGCTTCGTTTATTTTACAGTTGAGCTTCTGCAATCCTTAATTTTGATGATGTCATCAAACTAATAAGACAAAACTTCTCAGTAGTATCATAATGATTCTTATCTGGGGTAGGACTTAGTCCAATGATCCAAGAAGAAAGAAAGGTTGGAAGATATTGACCCTCACATGAAAACATTTTTAATTCCGAAGAAATAATTTATTTTTACCATAATCTTTACCATAATCTAATGCCAATTATTTTTGTATTCATGCTTAGGGTCTCAGCGAAGAGATCTAGCTGAAAGCCAGTACAACCCAAAATACTTTGTCTGCTACTGCCCACTGGGGTTAGTGCTTTGAAAAGGATGAGAACATTGGGAGAAAGCTGCAGCATATCTCCCTTAGCTTTAGTAGTCATGTAGTGACTCCACAGACAGCAGATATGAGAATTCATATTATACAAAAAAAAACAAACAAACACACACCACCACCTGCAAATCTGAAAGTGACTTTCATTTCCCTGCTAAGGTCAGACATTTAATAGTCAAGGTAGGATGTATTAATCAGTATGTTTTCAAAATATTAGTAAATACTGTTCAATCATTCTACAAGGAGATAGGGTGGGAAGTCCAACAATAGCTATAAGAATATTTTATTCTGAAAATTTTATAACTCAGAAAAGATGTTTTTAATTTGATTTTTTTTTTTTTTTTTTATAGCACAAGAAGAAACATACAAGAGCATACAGTGACCAAAAACCCTTTTAAAAACATTTATTAGTACCTGGCATGTACCCATAAATAAGTTATAAGTAAGCAATACTGGATACATATTTTTATACTAGCTTTGTGTGTTCAAGGATAAAAAACAAAGCTAAGTAGAATTTCATTTTCTATAAAAAAGAAAAAATCTGTAGCTATGAAAGTGAAAGGAGACAAAATAATTTCCATAAAATAGTACAACAGTCTCAGCCAAGAGAAACTGATAAGCAGCAGGAGTAATGCCACTGAAGAAATTAAATATTCAATTCTGTATCTTAGAAAAAATAAATTAAAAAAAAAAAAAGCCTTGGAGTACCTGCTCTTAAGCAAGGAATCATGCTTCTTCAGAAATATATTCACATTATAGAGCTATATAAAGTAGGTATACTTAATTTATCTCTGTGTTCTCATACTATCAGTGACTAGAGTTAAATTTCGGAATATTAGTTATGCTTCCTGAATTCAAAGCCTAGGTATTTTGGCAATAGATGTATTTGGCATATTTGCATACGCTGAACACTCTCTTAATCACTTTTAGCATCAAATACTGTTCAGTAACAGAATCCAAAGAGTTATTTTATGATAGAATCCATAGGAAGTATGCCAATACTTTTTTTTTTTTTTTCAATGAAGCAAGTCTACTGATATTAAATGTACACTACTAGATTAAACCAAAACTGCCACACACATTCTGGGCCAATTATAATTTGATCTCTGCTGGAGTCTTCATCGAAAGCTATTTGTTTGATTTAACTGAATGCCTTTCAAATTCCTTCTTACATTTCTTTTAACATGTGATGTTTGCCTGCATACTTATTTAGTAAGTGTAAATGATCATGTAGTAGGCTTTTGTACAGCCTAAAGTCTGATTTTATTTTCCAAAATAATTTGCAACTTTTGTCTTCATTGAAAGTTTTTAAGAAATGAACATTCCACTACATAATTTCAACTACCATTAATTTTGTTCTCTTATGCATGTAATTATTTTAATTTTTATTATCTTCAAAAAAACAGAAGATACAACTTCCTGCATTCCCATTATGAAATGCTCATCTTTTTCCTCTGGAATACTACTTAACAAGTGTAAATGAGATGAACATACCAACAATTAAGGAAAGTTGGTGCTGTGTTCAAAATATTTGAAACTTTATAAGAGGAAAAAAAAATGTCATACAAAATAAGAAGTATGCAAATCTGATGAATTCTCTTACAGTAAGAAGACTAACACATACATACATGAAAGGATCTTGCCTGTAGCTACTCATTTCCATTGTTAAACCTAAAACTTACTGAAGAAAGCAAGGAGCAGTTTCTCGCTCATAAAGAGGCTCAGCAGCTTCCATATTTAGCAATGGACTCAAGTCATTTTACCTGATACATTTTTATAATACTGGTGTTATTTTGCTGCACTGTATTTACTGTGCAGAATTTTCTCTGTATGGGATCATATTTGGAAGTGATAATTGGTCAAAATTGCATTATGCAGAAAATATTAGATCCTCTCAATCTCAGAGGAGAATGACAGCAATATATGGAGTGAGAGAAGGGGAAGCATTGGGAATGCACAAGGAAACGTTTCATGAACACTTACATTCTACTAGGGAAGATGACATCTACTGAAAAAAAAAAGAAAGGAAATTCTAGTAAAATTTCAAATGCAGTTTCAAACCCATTAAGAGATGTTTTACTTTTGCTTTCCATAAATGTATAAATTCAACACATCTCACAACAAAAATAAAGCCACATTTACTTATCTGTCATATTTGCATTTTTAACTTGGTCATTGATGTCTGGATCGAAGCTCAGTGAAACTTGAGGCTGTTGTAAGTGGACAATATGAACTGGTGTAAGAACAGGATAATTACAAACAGGAAGTTTTAGCTACCTGCTCTTCAGCAACTTCTAAGAATCTATGCTTTTAACGTCTATTAACAAGTAACCACATTATAAAATTCAATGGCCAGCTCGGCATTACCCTTTTGTTGAGTGGAGAGGTAATAACACTAAAAATGTAAATACATATTCCAGTTAATGCTCAAAAACCAGCAGGGCCAAAGCTTACAACTTACTAAGGGATGCAATAACACAGCTGGCATGTGCTGGCCAGGGACCTAGTATGAGCAGGCCAGTACCTGCACAGAGCAGAGCAGGTTTATCCAGGAACACTGATCTTCTGGCAAGTTCACAGTGATGAAACAAAGCAATGGTAAAGTCAGGAAGTGAGCCTATGAGTCATGCACTGAGGGTGCACTTAGCTGGGCAGAAGCACGGGGACTCCCCTGCTGAAGTAGATCACTGCCATTGAATCTTTCTCGTGTATCCTACAAACCTAACAATAGCTCTATTACTACTTAAAGATATATGCACAGGAACACCTCGCAAATCAAAACCCAAGCATAATTTTAATGTGAACTGTCAATTAATACATAATCTACATGAAGACTCAAAATACTATCATGTAACTGGCAATCTGCTGCGGCTGTGGTTATTTACTTGTTCCCATCTGCACAAGGACAAGATTACAGAACATACCTTTCCAAAGCAGATAGAAGCAAAATAAATATTTTGTATTTGTGTCACAGCACTGAAAGCCAGGTGAACATAAGCACTACTAAGAAATTACAAAATTAGTCAGAAAACAGAAGACGAAAAACCCCACTATTAAAATTGGCTCTCTCCCAGTCCACAAATAGTAACCAGCTTGAACAGAACCAATTTTGCTTTACCATAAAGCACAATCTCAGCTGAGTTTCTTTATAAAACAAATAAGGGAAGAAAGAGAGGGACATCAATAAAACTATAATGAGTATACTTAATAAATATAAAATATTTTTTTTGAATATTTAAAAATTGGACATTCCTGTCCTGAAACATAAGTGAATCCAAGAAATAAGAAAGGCTCAAAAATTAATTAGATATTGGAAATAATGAGACTGTCTCCACAATTAAAAAATGTTTTTCCTGCCTTAAAACAGAGTGAAACTTGTATTACAAGGTATAGGTTAACAACTAAAGAAGATGAAGGATATATACATAACGGATACAATATTTTTTTAGAGAGAGTCAGGCAGCCATTGGCAAAGGGCAAAAAGGAAATGGCAAGCCTCTTAACCTTTGCTGTTTTAGCTCATGATTAATCTGGTAGGAGATAAGAGGCCCATATTCCTTTTATGGGTTTTATCAGAAATAATAAACTAACACACTTATAAAATGCATATGCAGACCACTGTATACTAAGCTTATTATAGATGAAACAATGAAGTGAAGGAAGATCACAACTGAAGTATCCCATAGCAGATGCCTAGAGAAAGAACAAGAAATGGGCGAGTAAAGAACAAACTTTCACTGTGATTCCCTCCAAGGTGTAGTCACTAATTTCAACTCTTACATTAGATATTGCACTGGGAAAAAATATTTTCAACTGCCACCTGTGTATCTATTTTCCATGAGGAATCTGTATAACCTTTTTGAATCTATTTATAACTTGATTTCTGCAACAACCAATGCAAAGGCTTCCACAATTTACTCATACATTGCATGAAGATGATTTGTTTTTCCTTAAACCTCTGCATGACAAATATACTGAGCTTGAGATTAGCACTTAAACAGAATAGAGTTTAAATAGCATAAGTTCTAGGGACAAAAAGTACTTAAGAATAATCAATAGTACCTATACCAAAAGAATAATTGAATTGCAGTACTTAGCCTAAAGACAAGAGACAAAAAGATGCGACAATATTATAACAGTCATCAGGAAAATAGATGGCTGTTGAAGAGAGGAATTGAACGATCTGTTCCAGACTGAATAAGCGATAGGTTTAAATTGTAGAAAGAAAGCTTAGATCTGGATATTAGGGGAAATAAGAACACCATCCTAATAGTTAATGAAAAGAACTGGTTGGGATAGTTGTATTGTCCCTCTCATAGAAAGCTGGATGAGAATCTCTTCAAAATGACACAGATCTATTCATCCAATCTTAGTAAAGAGAACTGCATTAAGTAATCTATGATGTCCCTTCCAGTCAAATACCATAGAATTAGAAAGAAAAGTAGTAAAAAGCCAGCTAATGCAGTGGTTTATTTCACCCACTCTCTTGTTCTTGCATTCAGTTTCTGACTTTATATCGCTGGATTCAATTTTTTTTATTTTATTCAACTTTCACTCCCACTCAGAAAAAAATATACACACCATTGTGATTACCTGAAATATAGCACAGTAACTAGGTAGTGGAGGTGTATAGAATTTATGATGGTGTTTACACTCCATCCAATGACCACATTGAATTTGCTTTTGTGTTGGATGGTTTCCAGACACTGCAATAGCATCTGATAGAAAACAGATTTCTGTACCTTCTAAATTCAAAATACAAATTAGAAAACAACTACCTAGCTTTTCAACAGATACAAGCTTTTGACTTTTGGACAAAATAATACTGATTGTGATAGAAACTACAGTTCTCCATGAGAAAAAAAAAAAAATTAAAACTAAAGACCCAGTTTCATGTAAATCTAAATTCCTTACTGTCTTAGATTGAGTTCAAGGAATAGAAACAAATGAAACTGCATATTTTCAGCCTGGTATATAAGAAATATTTTTTGTTTTTAGCCTTTATGGCACATACTGAAGAAAATAAGGCTCTCAGAAAATAAGACTCTTTATAAAATGGAATTCAATTTAAATTAATTTTCAATTTAAAAAAGGAAAATCAAGAATTTATCCCAGATAAGTTGGCTTGGTTCTCATTACTGCCTATAAGAGAACCCTAATGCCAAAATTGTTTAGGGAACCAGTTAACTGTAAATATGTCTTACATCACTGGTATAAATTACAGATTTAATGAAACAGCTAACATGTAAATATGAAATGAAATCTCCTGCCAATTCTTTTTCCATGTGAGTGTCATCTTTGCTTGGGCTGATAAATAGTCACACAAACAGTTCTCTTGACTTCATCACTGTAAAACTGCAGATACAAGTACACAGCAAATCTCATAATTCTCATAATAAATGTTTTATATGTTTTCCAAAATGTTATAGTTTCCCAAATCTTCCAGACTTGGAAAATTCATTAAACAATTATGAGAATCTTGAAAGAATTGGAATATAATCTAAAGGACATATAAACATTAAATTCATAAACCTCTATAGGGGCTACATTTTGAAAACAGTTCTTCTCTATTCAGTGAGGAATAGAGAAGGGTACTGGTGGAAATGCAGGAAACATTTAGTATACTTCCATTTTCAACCCCAATCTACAAAAATAAGTGCCTTTTTTTTTTTTTACTGTTTCTAATACAAAGGCCCTAGACTTCTTGATACTGAATTTATGTTGCATATCTAGTTATCCATTCTAATACAGAAACAGTTGCCCTCCTCTTTGACACTCCTAAACATGACAACACAGAATATCCATCTAGGATTTGGTCTTCAAAAGAACAAATGAGCAACCTTAGTAAAAGAGCACAAACAAATAGGAGCTAGTAATCCACGTTTTAATACAACACGAGCTTCAAGAATATTTTTGTAACTGTTTACAAGAATAACAGCTTTGATATTGAACTTCAGTAAAGTCTTTCATGTTAACTACCTCAGCAAAAGCATAACGTGCAGTAAGTCATTCTTCAAGGTAGATTTAAGGACCCTGAAAATCACTGGACTTTGGACAAATTATATTAATAGATACACTGAGATAGCAGGGCATGAATTCCATTCTCGTACCAGGGATTATCTGAACGGATGAACCTGGAATGAGAAGGAATTCTGTCATGAGATCTAATCTGTGCTGTCAGTGCACAAAGGCCCAAAGATAACTTCTGACAATTACTGCATCTAGTTTCATGTACAGGTAGGTAATGAGATCCACACTGGAGAATAGCATAGTTATCAACTACTGATTTACATAACCTAAATTACTCTTGTTTTTTCCTTTAGGATAAAAAGAATTAATTACAGTATTCAGACATGACCACATTAAGTATCATGAGGAATCAAGCACATGATCACAGCATTTAATTAGTTTCAAATAATTCACCTCCCAGCAGTGTAAAGCTCAGGTGGGCAAGTAAGTGGCTGAAGGAATTTGAGTCTGTCTGAACTAGCCTCGTGACTGGCAACCGGTGCCCTAAAAATACATTACGTTTTGGTGATGATGAAGACTTGAGTAGCACAGAAAGAAGAAAATGCCCATCTGAAAAGTAGAAGGCTCTACTTTGCAGTCAGAGGAGCTAAACGGAACATGAAATGAAATTCAGGCCAATTTCCAAAGCTGTTTTACAGCTGTTTTACATAGCATATGACAAAACCTTCCACCAAGTTTAGCTGTCTGTTCTAGAACTAGTGCTGTCCCCTTCCTTGCAAAGCTATTTATGGGACAATGCCCCATTCTCCTCTCACGAAGTTAAATTGGGGTAATAATCAAGACTAAACAGCCCAACAAAAACCATCGCTGGTATTCCCACCTCTCCCCACAGAAGTGTTCAAGTTCCAAACTGGTACTGCAACATTTGTGCCATCACAATAAGGAAACAGTTAAAAACAAGTGGGTGTGAGCAGGGTGGGACTGCTGCCTTCAGCAGTTTCCTTCAGCAGCATGGTGGTACCTGGGACATCACAGTCCTGAGGACAGGCTTTATAGTGACAAAAGAGTAAGGCCTTGTGCCTTTCTCTCCACTATTAGTGAATATACCTCGCAGAAAAGATACATTACATCACATAGAGAAGAAAGCATAATTTCCTACAGCAATAAAGCTGAACAAATGTGCACTTTCGTGTTCAAAAATACCTACTCTGAGACACTAAATATCCAGTTTGTCCAATGGCCTTAGTATCCCCTTGTCTACCAGCTATGTATTTATTCATTATATGTTACTTCCTTTGTTAATTTCCCCATTAATTCTGCATTTTTGTTTTCATTTGTATGCTCTTTATCACTACAATTCCATAATATTTCAGTGGTCCAATTTTCTATTTCCATACCTTAATCACACAGAGACTCTTTATTCAGCCATAAATATAATTTTATTACTGCTGTTTTAATGACTAACTTATAATTATTTTACATAAAATAATTTCTTATAGAACTTTCTCCATTTTGTTCATTTCTCTGTAATTCACAGCATCTCCCGTCTTATGTTTATCCTAAATGCTTCCTGTTCTAAAAACTAATTACCTGGTGAGGCAGTAAACTTCCACTTTGTTTCACTATAAACAAAGATCAAGCATTAAAATATTTCCTTTGATTTTATCAAGCTGTCCTCAAATTACTAAATGAAACCCAAAAATCAAAGACAGATACAATCTTCACATTAAAGGGCATAAACTTGTAATAATCATAAAAGTACAGATCAGAGAGGCATTGTAGATACAGCAAACAGCTTTTTTTATTGTGAATATCACCATTAGAAAATGTGTTGTAACACATGAAATCATTATTTCTTAACTTGGTATCCAGCATAACTCTTAACTTTAATTTCTGTAATAGCATATATTGGCAGTACAATAGTTAATATTTATTTCCAGCTTGTAAAATCTTTGTAATTTCAGACAAATCATTAAATTCCAGAAGACCCAAGACACTAGCCATCAAATAAAATAGAAGCAAAGTCATGAAGTCAAAAAGGATAAATCTGATTTTACACAAACTATTAAAATAATTTGTGTTCTAATTATCCACATTTTCTGAACTGTAGAAGTATTTATTCACCAAATCCATACCATTATGGAATTCCAACATGCATCCTAAGAGTACTCATCAAAAAGTTACAAATTACTGTTTTTCCCATAAGAAGTGTGTGCAGATGTCTTTTGTTTCTATTTCATAATTGTATCTAAGCAGTAATTCATATTATTTCACATCATATGAAGACGGTAAAACTACCATTATTTCAAAAATGGAGTTCAAAGATGCACTTATCCAGTGCTTAGAGTACCCTTGTCTCTCTGTACAACATGTTCCTCAGAGCACAATAGCATTTAGGAATTGAAAGTATGCTTGTACTTGTAGGTCAATGGGAATACAATATAAAATGGAAACAATGGAAACATATTAATATTGATTTAAGAATGAAACACTGACAGTACTGAGATATTTACTGTGAAAGGCAGTGAGCTGTTAGAAGAAAATAGATCCAAGTTTGTTTCTAAACATAGCTTGTTTCTAAGAGGAATAATCTTTATCCTAAATCTGCACCTTTACCAACCTCAAAGTATTTCACACATTTTGAACATAAACATGTAATAAATATTATTCTAGATGGGAAATAGAACCCATAAAACTAAGGGAATATATCTTGTCTATGCAGAGTCCTTTAAAATACTTTCTAAATTCAACTCTCCTAGTCATACTATGGATCCTCTAAACAATAGCTGCAGTTTAAGGTAACAAACCTTATAGTATGTATTCTAGGGAACTAAAGTTCTTTATCAGCAGACTATACTGCAGTGGAGCCATGAAGGAGCTACCATGAGTTTGGGTGCCAGGCACCAGCCTGTACAAGCAATGCCTATTTGCAGTAAACAGCAATAACAAATGATGGCAATGGAAAGTAATAACAACAAACTTGTTACAGTACTATCTTGTTTCTAACTGCAAGGAGTCAACTCCTCCATGAGACTGTCTTTCAGTGTTTACAAGATAGAAAACACTGTGCTGGTTGGGTGGAAACAAAAAGGTTATAGAAATTTCTGGACAAAGCCTAGGTAAATATCGCCCTTGTATTTCCACTAGAGACATCCAGACACTTCCAGATGTTGAAATTATTGCTAAATATATTTACAGTCTTTGTACAATAAAAAGCTTTATTACTTTTACTACAGGCAGAAGAAAAAAGCTTTAAATCTTTAGTTCTGAAGCAATATCTCCTGTCCTAAAAGCAATGAAGCCTTTCAAGGAAAAAAACAGCTCACTAAAAAAGGTGGTTTATGATGATGTATCTTTGTTGCAATTTGGTTCATATATTTTTATTAAGTGTAACCTTTATATGTAAATGAAATTATTATCTAACACAAAGTACTGTTTTCATAAAGTAAGAATAGGTTTTACGTCCTAAAAGATAAAGCAGCATAAACCAGTCAGGCAGCTCATCATGTATTTGATGGCTGTGAAATGAACTATTTGATTTCCTATTACAGCCTTAACACTCTGCACTGTTCCATAGACTTCAAACCCATATGATTAGGAAACTAACCTTTCATCAGGGTATCAAGTTGTATATAGCATGTTTTGCATTACTAATGAGTAAGATATCTTACTTAAAAATCTATGCTTGGAAATCACCCTCACACTGTAAAACTCAGAGAGAAAAGAATGGAGATCACATTCTGAAAACCCACAGAGAGGTGAACATATTTAGGACAAATGAAAGATTTCTAGATCAAATATGCTTGGTTTACATGTAAAAAAATATATACATATATGTTATTCTTTCCCTCTGCTTCAAGTGCAGTAGGCCACACCTAGGACTAGAGAAGAAACTTTACAGCTTCTGCTTCCCACAAGACAGAACTTCAGCACTTCAGAACTTCAGATGACAGACAGATGTAGGGATGCATCAAGTTCTTCCGTGAATCAAGATATAAGATTTCTGCTATGGTAATCTGTCTGACAATGCTAGTGTTGAGTCAGAGGTCTCTACACAGTCAAGGGAATTAAGGGGAATCAAATTTTACTTCTTGATTTTTTTTGCCTTATTCTATGAAGAACATAACTAAAATCATCAGTTCAATATCAGATAATACAGAAATTTTTTGAAGGGAAAAGATGACTAAGTATTAGAAAAAAATACATCTTTAAATAAAATGGAGCATAAGCCTTTCTCATTTAATTCTGAAAGCTGGGTAGAGGCCATCAAATAATGGTATACGTCCCTCCTCTTTTGTGCAAAAAAAAACTGGTCAGTACTGGACTTTCCAAGAGATTTATAAAAACTGGGAGAATTCGTCATCCAATCTAAAAAAAAAAATATTTCATATCTTCCTTTTTCAGTAAATTTTCCTCCTTAGTTCAAGTGCTTACAGGAGAGTGAAGCTCAATTCGCTAAGGAATCCCCTGGGAAGCCCAAGGAGGTGTCTCTTTTAACAGGAACAAAAGTGGCTAAGATAACTGAACCTGCTCTAAACCCAGCTGTCAAATTTAAAGTGACACTAAACATCTTCTTGGGTAAGTCAATGCCTTTAAAAAAATACCAATAAATTGATTAGTAGAATTCTTTTGCTTCTAAGAAAGGTTTTCTACTCCTCAATCAACAACTCAAGAAGCTGAGATTTTTTCCCCCCCACAGAAAATCTAGCTATTTGTTATGTACATCTCTATACTCAATTTATCTCTTTATTGTCTTGTTAAGGAGCTGTACAGTTCTGAGCACAATTACATCTCATTAGATCTTCTAAAATGCTACAACAATAATAAGAAAAATCCTGATACATTTTAAAACTAATCTACTATTTTCACTCTTGGTGTTCTTTCATTTTTATATTTTGTGATCTCAGACATTCTTTTAATTTGTCATCATGAGAGAATCTGTCAATAGGCAGAGTTATGAAAGCAAGATGGGGTTGGAGAAAAAATATATAGATTTTTACCTTGGGTGATTAAATTCTCACTGACATTAACATATGACAACCTGTTAGAATGATTTGTAAGTCTTTACAGTTTTATAAATAGCTTTATCTCTTCATTCCACATGAGGAAAAAAGCAAAGTATTATTTATTGTACCTATCCACCACCACAGCATGGAATATTTCAAAGACTTATTTTAAGTTTCATGGAAGTCTCTTGATATTAAAGGACTGCAGATACAAGATGATGAAACCTTCTTTATATCTTCTGGCCCCCCGCTGTACATGTTGTTACAAACTCTTTTGTAAAAGAACTAGCTTTAATCCACACAAAGAAAATGCTTTCCTTTTATTGTCATGCGGTTGCAAAGCTAAAGCTAACCATCATAATTTCATTAAATCATGCTGAATTACTTAGAGATGCTGAGAGTAATTTGTAATACATAATGTTTGCTTTACTAATGGTTTGAATATCTGTAATATTTAGTGTATACCATGCTATTTGTCTTTAAAAAATGATGTATTTGTTTTTGTTTTCTTAGTAGAGCATAAGGCAAATTATATTAATTAGGCTATTTGTATGATTTCCTAACTTGGAGCAGTGAAACTTGCCTTTAGCTACCAAATAATTGGAATTACAATTGCTGGAAATATCACAAGTATTTTAATTATATCAAGCCCCATCAAGATCTGGTAGGACATTAATAGTTACTTTAGTTCACTGCCAGTGTTTTTTTCTCCTCACTAAGGCATTCCAGCATACTCAAAAGCAATAAAACAGAAATATATGACAAGAAACAGTAATCTTCCAATTTTATTCCCCAGACTTCAGGCCTACTGGTATATTCCTTTGGGAACATAATGACAGAGCTTGTCTTTCGTAAAGACACTGAAAATAGATTGTACTATCAAGTTACAGTATGATTTCGGATAAGAAGGCAGTTTTGTAAGAAATAATAAACTATTAAAAAAATATGAGAATAGCTAATACAGAACACAGGCATTTTAGTACTTTAGAAAATTCAAAAAAAAAAAAAGAAAAACCAAGGTTTTTTGTTTGTTTGTTTGTCTTTTGTGGATCAGATGAGAGGGGGAAGCTTGTTAATTCAGCATGTCCTTAATTTAACACAGGGAGAATTCAATATAACAGAATAGTTTCTCTAACAAGTAGAATTGTGACGTCCTCTGATAAGATTTTATTTCAGTCATAACTGTTGCATACTTTATAAGGCTGTGAATAAGCTTTTTATTTTCCAGTACGACTTCAAGAACTTTAGATAGAAGACTTCAGAGACAGAAAATTAACCTGGTTCCAAATGATCACCATAAAAAAAAAAAGGCTATAAAGATACCATCCTTTAAAGCAAAAGGCCCCTTGATCTGAGAAGGTTTTCCTGTGTCTGCCTACTTCAAACATTTAGTTATTTATACAGCAGACAGAAAATGTATACAGAACTCAGGTCAAAATTAGTCTTACCCCACTGGACAGCAGGCAAAAAGTAACTGGGCACAGCAGGAACTCAACAGTATCATTCGTTCACTTACCAGAAGGTGTCATAGGCTAAACACTTGATGAAATAGCCACGTGGATAAATTTTTAGGATTTTGCCTGTTTTTCTTTACTACTTTTTTTTTTTTTAATTTTGTTAGTCCCAGCACCTGCGCTTAAATAAATATGTAAGCTTTAGATTGCTTGATAATGAGTTCTGCTGATTTTTAAGATTATATTCCTAGCCAACACCATGAGCTGGGAGAAAACAGAAAAAAACATACATATCTCTGTAAGAGTTAAATGTGAATTATCAAATAATAACAAAGTTACTTCTTGTTTTAGAGAATGATGATACTTAATACATTCTGAAGAGAAACCAGACTATATGGAACAAGCTGCCTAGGATGTTGTGGATTCTCCTTCTGTGGAAATATTCAAGATCCACCTGGATGCCTACCTGTGCAGCCTGCTGTAGGGAGCCTCCTTTTGGGGGGGCAGCGTAGGAGTCCAATGATCTCTAGATATCCCTGCCAACCCCTACAATTCTGTGATTCCATGAGCCTGATTCCTTTTAAGAGCTGCAAATCAAAGTGCCCCTTCCTATAGCATTATCTGCTAATTACCTGCTAACGTATCTACATCTTCAAGAATTCCACAATTCACCAACTAGAGTGTTCATAATCTTAGATTTCATGTTCTCATGATCTATATAGCCCTTGAGAACCTTATTTTCTGTTAAAGTAACACACAGATCTCAAAATACCCCCCTGTGATTTTCATCAAGGGTAAGTGAAAAACAAATATAGGAAAAAATGTGGGGTTTTTTTTGTTTGTTTGAAGTAGGAGGGGTTGTCTCATTTTTCGGTCAAAACATTCTGCCTGACAATGTAAGGAAACAATAGCCACTGCTGAATCCAGTGTGTGTGAAGAATATCTTAAAACTCCTGGGATTATGATGAAAAAAAGATGAATAAACTTACACAGTACTGAATATTCAAAACCTCCCTGTTTCTCAGATATCAGGAGAGCGTTTAAAGCTTGAAGTTGGGCTAGACTGACTACTTCATGAAACACATGGATTATGAGAAAAAAAAATCAAGCAAAACTTCAGTAAACATTTTAGACTTCTGTTTGTTGAACCAAAAATTCAGTTAACCTCTCAGGAGTTACTGTGCAAAGTTTGGAGATTAAATTCAATTATAGGCTGAAATGGGCATTTTTATTTCTACTTAAAGTGCAAATTGCAACACATCACTGAAGATAAAGCTGTTTCCAAAGCCTGCACTACAATTTTTAAGGAGAAAAAAATAACTGCTGAACTTTTCAGTATTTATTGAATAACGCAAGTGGCACAGAAGGAGTTAAAAAATGGACCTAATCATGAGGCAAGACACCCACTGAAATAGAATACAAACCCAGGCATGTGAGTGCGCAGGAGAAAAGTTTAGTTTACCCCTCCCAGCCCTTATAAAACCTGTACCTGCCCCTTTAGATACAGTAAGTTGCTTCCAAAGAACAGTGCTTCATTCTGAACAATATAATACAGAAGTCTGCATTCCAAATAAATACCTTTTTTCTGCAACAACATTGATTTTTGTTTGTTTGTTTTTGTAATCTGCCTCATTTGATTTATTTGGCTTGCCTATTCTATATCCCTATCACTAACTTTGGGTTAAAGGAGAAGCTCTGCAAAACAGTACAGAAGCTATAAGGGAGTTGTGGAAGCAAAATGACAAGATAATATTAAACTAGAAAGAAGTACTGCTGAGAATGATTGTAAATGGACAGTGTAAAAACTGTACAATGTGACAGAAGTTTAAGATAGGAGGCTTACTGACAGTGGTGTTCAAATGAGATATAGTTAAGCATCTATATGTATGTATGCCAGTCGCTGTAGCTCCAGATAATGGGATGAAGTGCAGATACATTTCCCTAAACAGTCTGCAGCTCAGACACTGCTACAGAAAGACCATCACATCAAAGTTTATTTAGGGCACATTGGCAACATATGCAGAAGTTTTCTCTGGCTTACAGATGGAAAAGTTTACATATAAAAGGGCTACAGCTTAAAATTTTAAAGTGCTCGTGAATTGTCACTACTTTGTCACCAAGTGTTGGATCCGTACATCACACAAGCATGCTCTGATGACCAAGTGCCATCGACAGCTGGCACTGTATTGCCTGTGCCTTGAGAAAAGCTTTGAGACTAATACACAAAATTAGGGCAAAGTAGCTAAATAAGGAAAAGATATACCAACTGAAATAACTGCAAGAAATCTGTGTGGATGCTGACCTGCCCTTCTTTCTGCACCAGCGGTTTCAGTCTTCCCCTCACCCAGCAGCATTCAGACACAGCTATGTCACAAAACTTGTTGGACAGCTTCTGTCAACTGCTCTGGGAACTCTCCTCCTCATTTTCCTAAGTCTGGGCAGTGGTCACCGGCAGGCTCCTATTCCTCAGAGCTTTGGCCCACATGTGTTACCCTCCAGAGACCTGAACAGAAGCAGAGCCTCTGCCACTCACTACCTTCAGCCTGCACTAGTCAGGGGAGCCACCAGTGCCCAGCAGGAGGAAGCTGGCCTTAGTGGTTGCAACAGATTCTTCACAGAGAGTAGGAGAGCTTCTGGCTGCTCTTGGTGTGAAGTTTGGTGTTTAACCACTGAGCAGAAGTCAGGAATATGAGCTGCATGGAAGTGGGTCCAGCAGGGCATCAATTACCCTTTTTCCCTGAAAGTGATGTATATCAAAGAGAAGTCTTTGCTTTCCTGTGGCAATCTGAGATCTGTGCCCTTGTTTGAGCCTGAAAGGGTAAAAATGAGAATGAATACTTGACCATCTGACTCCAGAAGGTGAACTGGGAGAAAAGAGACTTAACTCCAGGCAATTTGCTGTAGATACAAGCTGTTTCTTATCATACTGAGTTAATCAGCAATTTCTTTGTTTTAAGGATTACAGACTCTGATTAAAACAAATCTCTACTCTGGTAATCTTGCCGTACAGCCATAAAAACTTTACCACAGTAGTGTTTATATGAAACAGCACCTTCCCACAAGCACAATATCATTTCAAAACTCAAGGAAAGAACCCCAAATAGGTGCCCACCTTTTCCCAATATGCATGGAAGCATTTAACACAGCATTACTTTTAAAAAGACTAAATAGAACAAAATGTGGTCTGCTTACCCTTGTTCCCAACTCACAACAAGATTGTTCAATACTTATGTTTTAATAAGAAATTTCTAAAAAGAAATTTAAAATTGTTATTTGATATGCTTTCCTCTAGGAAATAAAAGCTAGCAATGATACACTTGTTCAAACATCTATGTGTTTCATCCTCATTAAGTAAACTATGCTGTATTCTGCGCATGTATCTTGCTGAAGTTAGACTTCTGGTAAGGTATGACCTTTGTTTTTCTTATATTGGGAAGAAAAAAAAAATCAATGAATTTTCTGCTTTCATGTGTACATGTAAAGAAGTTAAACATTAAGGTATTCTGATGTAATCCCTGACTTGAAACAAATTCAGGATACTACTAAATTTATAAATAGAATTTAGTAAATAAAGAGAAAAACTACAATGAGAATATACCTGTTGTAGCATCTTAGTCCCTCAAACAAGTTATAATATTTACATAAATGCTGATTTTCTCCATATATCAGTTTGAAATTTTTATTTTGAACAAGGAGACTGCTAATATGTTGAAAAATGCAGCAGTAAATTTTTGGACTCAATTGCATTAAAATATGACAAACTAGAAGAAGAACCAGGTCCCACCTAAGGAGATCACCAGGGACTGCATTTGAATGACACCATCAAGATCAAGTAAATAAGGGCATCTATCAAGGAACAGTTTTGTATTCAGCATACTGGATAGGCTTAGTGGACAAAGCCCTCAATATACTCGAAACCATCCCATTTATACTAAAGAATCCACTTGTAAAATGAAGTCACCATTTCCCTGTTCCCCAGACCACACCTGAAACCCATCCCTTTACTACTACAGCAGGAGGTTGTTAGCAAGGGCATAGGTATTAAAGGAAAGGAGACAGAAGAATAAGGAACGCCTATGCCACAAAAAGAAAAAGCTAAATTCTTACAAGAAATTTTGAGTAAAATTTATACCATGAGTACTAAATAAAACAGAGGAAAGGAATGTATTAAACAGGGAGAAATTTTTTCTTTTAACTGGCATGTTTTTCTGTCTGTGAAAAGAAATAAATCTGATACGGCTAGAACTAGTCCTGATATTTTTGCCCTTTGTTGGTCTGATGCTGCTTTGCCAACATAATTAAAGAGATGTTGAAGGACCAACTTGCCTTCATATTGAGAATAAGGAATAACTGCTTATACAGTCTAACAGCTGGAAACACATAAAATAAACATAAGCAAACCTACTGAAATCACTGATCCTTTTAAAGAAAAAGACCAATCTGTCAATCAAAAGAGATCTACAAACCATATAACCCTAAACTAAAAGTAAGAATAATCAGGACTGTATTGCATTTTGGAAAGGTAATAGATTATCAAAATACATTGTTTTAAACGAGTCATCAACTAAAGGAGTAGAAGTTCTTTAATACTGCTGGGTGCAGTAGCAATCTTCAAAGCTTGATTGCTTTTTCTGATAGCTTTAGAAAATTAGTGGATGAAAGCATGTGTAATATATCTGGTCTGAGTAAAACACTTGATGTAGTGTCTTACAAAATCTTTACTTGCAAAATTAATTCAAATTGGCTTGGACATAGAGAACTGTCGCTTGGATTTAAAAATGGCTGGCTGAGTGCAAATAAAGGGTAATGAAAAATGGCAATGCATCAAGTTGGTGGGAGGTGTCTTGTGGAGCTCTGCAGGGATCACTGTTTGGTCCTGTTTATTTAACATCTTCATTAACAATCTGGAAGAGGGAGTGAAACAGCATGTTAATTAAACTGACACATAATAATAAATCAGGAAATGCTTCTAATGCCAGCAGTAATACTTGACAAAACGCAGCATACTATGGAGGTTTCAAGGAAGGTTAACAATGTCAATAACAAAGACTTAGCTGAGATGTTATAATTGCCTTCTACCTTTTAAATGAATGAAATGGTCCAAAAAAAAAAAAAACACAAAGGGGGAAGTCAGATGCCTACTAACAATTCAGTAGTTTGGAACATGATTGCACAGTATATATAAACTAAAGTAACAGATCAACAGAAAAAATATGCAAACTGAAGTTCTCCTGAAGAATGTTAGATCTGGGGTCACAAACTGAGTCTATTCAGTTCAGTAACCGCATGGAAAACCATCATTTGGTGGATAGAGAGGCCAGTAAGTCAGTTCTCTGTTGTTTCTACATATGATTGACTGCTAAGTATAATGTAAACGAGGTAATAGATGGAAAGAATAATTTTAGTATCACTCACAGCTGAATTAAATTGGGTGTAACAAAACACATCCTTAAACATAGCTCAGTAATCTCATGTGAAGTCAAAATTGAACATTTTAGTTATGTTTCTACAATGGCAATACAGTAGTCAACTGCTATAATGTATTCATTATTAAAGCCAACACATCTAAAAAACTTCAAATACATGAGTAAATATTAATTCCTTCAGTGAACAGTGATTAAAATTGATCAATTACTACAGTAAGAGAGATCTCAACAATAGGCTGAAATTACACACGCTTTTATTCTACAAACTTAACTAAAAGAAACACAGACCTTAAGTACTAGAGTTATTTTCTCCCTGATTTGAACAATTTACAGCAGCTTTTCTGGACCTAGAACATCAGTACTGCACTGAATAAGAAACGTAAAATCATTTTAAGAGGGCAGTTGATGTTACCTCCTTAAAGGCAAGAAGGAAGAGAATATTTTTAAGTGAACCTGTCAAGTCCCCAGAAAACACAAGAGTAGCTTAAAGACTCACTCAGGACTCACTCACAGTCATTAAAGCTTTTCTACAATAACAGAAAAGGAAAATAAAACAATAAAGAAAATAAAGCTCTACAATCACCATACAAAATACTATCCCTTGTTAGCTTGTTTCAGCAGCTTTTGGAGTGCAAAACTCTACAATCTGACAAGCAACTCCATTTGTCCTATGGAGCTTCTCTCTAGAACAGAGCTCTAGAATATCCCTCATTTTCACTTCTCTTTTTTTTTTTAAATGACTGTAAAGCTAATAGGAGATCTAGGTAATAGAATGCACTGTTTTAGTGTTGCATTCATTAGATATGTAACTTTCTATTGACAAACTAGGCACTGACCTGTCATTCACAAACATAAAACCTAATCATCTGAAGCCAGCGGTTACACTGGTATAAGTGGCAGAGAAACTGCAATTCATTTGCCAATATATAATAAAATAAGATGCACATATAAACAAGCTCAGTGAACTTCAGCAGAAGCAGATAGAAATTCCCTTGGTAGGAGGTATGTTATACCACCCTATAAGTCTCTTACAAAAGGGTAGTGAAAAAACACAAAGTTGCTTAGGTGCCTGCTATTGTGTTATGCTTTTCTCAACTAATTTATTCTCCCTGCTTTTGACTTGAATGCTACTATCCATTAACAGCAGCAGACTTGTTTATTTTTAATACTCTTAAGGGTTCCTTTTTCTTTATTTCTCTTTTTTTTCCCCAGTCCAGTAGTTTGTGAAGCAGACACACTGGTCATGAACTGTTTGCATTTTATTATACCTATGTAGATTTTTAAAAAGAAAATCTGCCCACGGGAATGCTAATCCTTCCATTATAAAAATAATTAAGCTCTTTTGTTTGCAAGATAGCAATGTTTTGGGAACATAGGAAAAACTAAAAAAGAACAATTTTTTCCTTAGAAAAAATAAGAAGAAAATGATGTAAGTAGATCTGATACTGTCTATAAAACTGTGGCATATGGAAAGGTATATGAACACTTAAAGCTTTATCAGGATTCCTTCAATTTCAGCTCAGGTAAAAAGGATTTCTTTACAAGAAGTACTGTAGTATGCTCTCATTAGATCTTTTTAAATCTTTTCAGTACTAGTGCTTTTCCTTTCTTTTACAGTAAATGTCAACCTAAATTTCGCTGTTTTAGCATTAAAAAAAGCTATTCTATAAATATATACTTATTCACAAAATACACTTTCCTTCTCCTAAAGTTTTAGTTTATCCTTGTATTGATTAATTTGGTATGGACCAGCTTCTGTTCCTAATCTTCCTACATACAGTATTTTGTTCTACATACTGCAGTTATTTAAAAAAAAAAAAAGAAAGAAACAAGTGTGGGATCCAGGTTTTTTTTTTTTTTAAAAAACCATAATGGCATAAGAGTGCTCTGAAGTCAGCAGATGTTGGCTTATGAGAGTGAAAGAAATATGAGACTATTCCTTCGCTTGTCAGTGATGACACAAAAACAAAGGGAACAGCTGAGGTTATTAGTTTGTGAGAGAGGAGTGTTTGGACAACAAAAGCAGAAATCCATGTTTTGATTTTTCCTACTGCTCACCAGAAAAGTTTCTTTATACTTGTTTGGCTTGGGGCAAGCCTCTTGAAGCAGTATTATCCAAATTGAGAAAAAGAATTGTAGTAAGTCCAGGTAAGAAGAACAGGAAAAATGGAGAAAAGTCTGATGTGCAAGCTGAAAATGAAGTTCTTCTGCAGTTGTCTTAGAGACTTAAATCGCCTTGTAGTGCTGCCTCTCACATAAAAGATCAGCTGGAGGAGGGAGAAAAAGCTTTGACTAGCACATTAGAAAAGGAATGCCATTCTCCACACTTCCCTAGCAGACACAGCTTTGAACCACCAATGTCTCTGTCATTGCAGCACATGAGCCCTGCTGAAGATGGGAAGGAGGTGGGAGAAACAAAGGCAAAACTGCTACTTTCCAGATCCCATGGAGAAGTTTCCTACATTATTGTGGTACTTTCCCTCCTTCACATTAAATTTGGAGAGCATTATGAAACAAATATATATTTACAAATGATTCTAGAGCTTAGCAGTCCTTTCACTCAAAAAAAAAATGCTATTGGGTTTTTTTGGGTTGTTGTTTTGTTTTTATTTTAGTAGATAAGGGCTCTTTAATTAATTTCTATCCTACCAGCGCTTGAAACAGACACAGTGACTAAGGACATATAAAAATATTTTAAGGAGGAATACACAATATTCTCTTTTTTTCTATAACACTAACCTACATTACTGGTATACATATTCCTCCACATAAATACTACTGACCCCTGCTTACATATAGGAAACAACAAAACCATCACAATCAACTCTTACTAGTTTTATTACAAAGTGTAACATTACAACCTCTTTAGCCAGTACAAACTGTACCTCTTTCATCTTCTTGCACACCCTTGCTGCCTCTCCACTGGAAAGGTAGCGTGAAAAATTGAAGAGCCCTTAACTCAGCAGAAGTACTAATCATCAGTAACATCAGTATGTTATCAACATTATTTTTAACTGAAACCCAAAACACAGAACCATAACAGTGCCTTCAAATAGCATACAGGTACACGAGAGCAATAACTAATGATAACAAAGGCAAACTAACTCACCCCTTTCAGCAACAACCCAAGAAAGGTACAATCTACTCAGAAAACTACTATCCCCTAAGCTACCAACCCTTAAATCCCTTAAATGAGGGGTGAGGAGAGGTGGATCCTGGCTCCACCTCTTCAGGTCACTCAGGTGCATTGGTTTCACCTGAGCTCCCTGCGTTACCATGTCTTCTCACCTGGTGCTCAATTACTTGTTCAGACTATGACCTGGTAATTCTACTGCACAGCTAGTATGAAGAAAATGAACTAACTGAACTTCTATCCCAAATGCCAGGATGCAGTGTGATGTAGTAAAAATCAAGTAATTAATATTACTGCTAAATAAAAGGTTGGATTTTTTGTACTTGTGAACTTCACCAGTTAATTCATTTAAACCACTAAACAATTAAAATGCAAATATATATGTATCTATTCTGAAAGCAAATACAACAGTACAGGAAATTTTATTACAGTCCTTCCTGTCAGCATAAGTGATATTTTTTCATATCCTGGCTAAAAACTAGAGAGGAAAAAATATTAATTAAAATAATATAGGCTTATTAAAAAAAACACAAAACCTTCCATTTGATTTCTCTTTACCTTTTTTCCTAAATTAGAGCAGAGGGGAGAGTTCCAGATGTGAGGCTGCTGATCATAGCAGTTAACAAGCAATTCTGCTGTCATTCTTCTCTTAAGAGTTTGTTTGTACAAAGCATCCAACATCTCATTTAACACATGCTTATTAAATATAATTATTTGCTCTCTATGTAAGTTAGTCTTGTATTCAAATGCTAATTTGGTTGTTAGAAATCAAGTAAAACTTCAGCTTTCAGCTGAGTTACGAACTGGGTAAAAATAGGATATGCTTCTGTAAATACTGACCTAACAGCTGTTAATCGTTTCACAAGGGAGATTCACCAGTACTTCTCAGTGTGTATAAACTGTTGCATGCTGCTTTTGCAGTTCTATTTAATAGTCTATTTTCAGGCTGAAAAAATAAAGAGGAATGAGAGTTCTTCTAAAGTCATATCATGAGAATTCGTCCAGTACTCCAAACAACTGGTTCATTTCAATAGGCTCTTTGAGAACATTTGAGAAAGCTCATCTTATCAGATATACCAAATGATTTTTTTCTATGCTGCTCTTAAACGTTCATGTGTCAGGGTTCCTCAGAAGTAGTCCTATGATGAAAAGCTATTAAAATAGAAAAAAAAAAAAAGAGCTTATTGCATCATAAGACAAGTTATTTCTTTATGATCACTGTCACATGATCCCTAAAATACTGGTGGATGAACATGGTTCTGATATACAGCAGGCCTGAAGTTACATCTGAACAGAATGGATGGCATGCAATTGAATAGTGATTTGTCTAACAAGAGGACTGTTTCAGATACTTGCTTGCTTGGCAAGAGGAGTTTTCAACAGAAGAGCATCCAGATATAATTTATTTATTTATTTATTTATTTATTTTTGAGGAGGAGTGACTTGCAGCAGACTTTCAAAGGGAGAGAAGTAGAAATGATAGCATCTACAGTGTTTTTCCATCACGAGCTAAACGCTATCTTGACTGCTGTAACAGAGTACTTTCACAACGCTGACATAACTCAAGAAGAAGAAATTAAAACATTGTTCTTCCAAGCATTCTTTCCAGTCTTTTAGTATTCAGTGTCAGCCCTCTAAACATCCTATACAGTTCTTGTGAGGGATATACTGAGGAAATTACTAAATTCTAGTAGGGGCAGCATAAGTGATGACCTTTGGAAAAACATTATCTTATCAGTTAAAATGTTTAAACAATTTATGGTGAACTAATACAATGTATGCTGCTACATTTAGTGATATGGTATGTTGATCTGTGAAGACAGCTACCAGTGATACCTATAATATCCTGGGGCAATTGTGCCTGTACATGGAGCTTCCAAGGTGCCATAACAAGAAAATGTTATGTTTAATTTATTTAAAATACATTCTAATAATCAGCAGTTTGGAAGAAACTGACATAAAAGGATAGTCAAGTGTAAAAGCAGAATCCATTGGCTTTAGGCAAAATTCAGTTTTAAGTGATACCCAACAGGCAAGGGATAGCAATGTCAAATTAGTTGGAAGATCCATAGTTCTTAGAAAGCTTTGTTTCCCTTGAATCTGTAGATTTTTGGGTGGTGTGAACATTTTCACAGAAAAGCTACATGCTTCCTTCCTCTTCCACATCTAAAGAAGGATGGGTCTGACTGAGATGTTCAGCTGCTCAATTTGTATTATCTATGCATATTCCATCAGATGTGCTATCTGGCTTGTTGAAGTAATTTCTGGACACAGACAAGTTTTTTATTTTCTTTTAAGAATGCCTAATATATATATGTATATATATATATAAATATATAGGGTAAAGCTGAAATAGAATCTCTCTGAATTTCTCTCTTCCTTCAGATTTCTTTCATGTGGTGCATTTGACATAAAGAAAATAGTCTAATTTTGTATTTCTGCTGCTATGGTCAATCATATTCTCCGTGCTTTTCAGCATGGTTCAGAACCAACTAATAAGAGTGCCTAATATTTTTGTAATCACTAATATAGACTGAAACTTTGTCAGATATGAAAGAGGATAGTAATTTGCAGAGATAAATATGTACAGTGGCTAAATGGAAGATAATGTAGCTATATAAGAATTGAATTTAGTATCTAGAGTTTCTGGAATCACAGGCTCAAAAGCAGATACTATCCACTTGTCCTTTTATCTGCCTCAATTTAATGCTAACTAATTAAGGTTAGCTTTTGTACACAAAATAATACCAAGGAGCTTTAAAATAGCAAAACAAATATGTTACATGTATGTCATGAGATCCTTTTTGTCAGTTTGGGATCAAAGGTTCTCTGTGAGCATTCTTTAAATCATCCATTTTAATTAGTGAAAGCGTGCTACTGGATCCATTCTTGAAATCTGTCCAAGGATTATTGTTATAATTTCTGAAAAAATTGAGTATTTAGTATAAATGCTTTCTATGTAAAACCTAAGGCATTCACTTTCAAAGTAAAGTCCATTATGCCATTAGTAGATGGCAACTACTGGAAAGCTTAGGAATAAATAGCATCAAGGTTTGCAAATTCAGAACTTGATTTTTTTTGTGACTTAATATTGCTTTAAGAAGAAAAAGTAACTTTTTTTTTTTTCTTCTTTTTTTTTTTTTTTTTAGTAACATTCAGCTCTGGATATTTTCATTGACCTGTATGTTACTGCAAGGGTGCATGAGCTGCTTTACATTCAGCATTTCTTTAGCCTTTTAATATGCTGTGTGAAATGGAATTGAAGCCTAATTATTCATTTGGTCCTTCTTGCATACTGGATCATCTTGTCGGCTTTGCTTGCATGATAGCTGAGCAGTCTTTTGGAATAATGAGAACATCAGAAAAATCTAAATTTTCTTTTGTGTTGTTAATACCTGTATCTAAGCATTTTCATTAAAAACTGAATGACAATAACAAATAGGGAAGAGAATGAATCCTTGTTTGATAGGAGCATTTACTTGGTCAAATCTGTATTTAACTACTTTTCCCTCTGTATATTTAGATAAAGCCTTGAAAAAAATGATGATTTGCATGAGTATTGTACTTCATAGTATTGTAGAGCAGATCACGGCAGAGGATTTCAAATTCATTCTTGATAATGTATAAAATATAAAGTGTTTGCTCTACCTGTTCCTTTTTTTTATGTATAAAAATGAGCAAAAATACCATTCTTAGTTTGATATTCATGTGGAGTTGAATCATCTTTGCCTGACTGCATTTAACGTCAGCACTGAGCCAGTGGTTCACATAGATAAAATGCGTCTTTATTTAGCCATAGTAACTTAGTTATAGTTTGAGGTGACCATAAGTACGTACAGTCAGGATTGCTCGCTCAGCTTCATCAAATGAGTTCTTTCCCTTTTGAGAGTAAGAAGAATTTGAATGATTTTGACTGGTGGATCTAGGATAGCTATTCCCTCAAACAGGGGCAGCATGTATGAAATAAAGGCTTGTGGCTGTTTGAATTTGCAGACCACATTTAACAGATTATCTGACATAGTGGCCAGTTACTGATGAGTATTGAATCTTTTTCTTTATTGAAGCAGCAGTTACAAACAAAAGAGAGAAGTTCTCAACCAGTACCCATCACTTGTCTTAAAATAATAACAATACTATTCAAAGTGAAGAAATGGGGCACTCTGAATTTAATTGTGAGGAAAATGTTGACAGATTTGAGCTACTGTAGTTGAAAAATAGCAATAAGAATGGATTATAAAATCATTTTAGTAATTTGATCAATGATAACACTTGATTTAAGAACAATTTTATCCAAAGACTATAGTAGAAAAAAACACTAGTGTTAAAATAATTGACTTCAAATGCTGTACTAAAATCAGGTACATATGCACATAATAAAAATATTATAAATGTCTGCATTGCTATGTGTTTCACATGAATGAATCTTCAAGTTTTTCCCCCTGATATTTAAACAAAACAGAAGTACAGCCATCTATGGTTTTTAAATACATATATATATATATTTAATCCATTAGATAAAATTAGATAAAGAAAAAATAATATATATTCAGAAAGAGACAAAAATTTCAGGCTGGACATAAGGCTTCAAGAAGTGTATATTTTACCCTACTATGCACCCTTCCTGCCAAACAGTCATGAAATGTTAGTCCACAGAAACTAAATACATTTTCATCCTATGATGAAGTGAAATTAGACCTTTGTCAGGTATATGGGTCATCACTGTATCCATTCTGTCTGGAGCATGCTGCAGGGCTGAATAAAAGATTTGGAAATGTGTCACAATTATAGGAGGAAGAGGTAAATAGAACAAAGCTCAAGGAGACCTTATATGCCTGTTAAATGACAGCTCTTCATTCACTTGCCTGTGTTACTGGTTAAGTAGCATCTGCTTAATATGAAATTGAGAATTTGGGACATAGTAATTAAAATTCTGAATGAAATGAGCATGCACAGTGCAGTACTTTATACTGTGCTGCCTGTAGGCATATAGGTACGAAAGTGAAGGAAGTAGGTAAGCTGATTTGGAATTTGCTATCACTGAAAAAAAAAAAGTTTGTTCCTGACTATCTCTTGCCCAACTGGAATTCTGCCAACCCCATAACTTAATAAGAAACAAAGTTCTACTCATGAACCAACACTGAAATGATCCATTATATTTCTGCACTGAGAATCATTACTCTCAACTAGTCTTTCTAGACTCTTTAAACAAACAATATAACAATTCTTTGATTTTGAAGCAACTCTTTATTATAGTTTTGTTGTTGTTGTCTGTCTGTTTTAAGAAGTAATGATTATTTCTAGGACCTTGCCTTACTAAACAAACTTTGGGAAGTACAGATGCCATTAGTTTTAGTGGTTGTTTTTTGTTGTTGTTTTTTCATTTGTTTATTTGCTTTTGTTCTGTTCATTTTTACATATGACAATGGTAAAATACTTCCTTTCAGCTCCCCTCAGAAGTCAACAGTCAGCAAATCATGAGGCATGTATGTGCAGCTCCAGATGGGATATCTTGGAAAGATGGTGGATACACATTCCCATGTTGTTTGGTATTTGACTGTGCTATGCAAGGTCTGTGCTGATGCTTCCACCCACTGCAAACCAGCCACTCAAATTTCCTGTTTCCCCCAGATCTAGGCAACTTTGGCAGAGGTTTCTAAATCACTGTGCTGATATAAAGAACCCAAATTTTAAGCAGTGTACTTTCCAAGTTGTGGATGCCACAAGAGTCAGAGACTCACAGACAGGGGTGTGGAACTGGATAGTGTCTTTTCCAGATTGTACAGAGACTGTACATCTTTCATCTTAAATAAAAATATAAAAATAAAAATTCTACAGTTAAATACAGAGAAAGAAAATATTGAATGTGAGTTTAAGTTTGGCAGCCATAGTTCTCTCCCTAGGACTAATTAAATATGAAGAGCAGTAAACTTCTGTACAAATGTGACAAATCTTCACAAGGCAAACTACTACTATTTGCAAAGTGACATTGTGACAAATTAAACTCTTGATTTGACTTTTTCTTGAAGTTGTTCAACTATGAAGAATAGGTCTTTTAAAAAATGTAGAAACATGGCATTTTCATAATACATATTTAAGTATCAGTCTATTAGCAGGATGTTGATCAAAGGCCAACAAAGTCCAGGTAGCTCTTGCTTCAAAAGCAGTTATTCATCATGTTTGCATAGAGCTTATATACGTATATATTTACATATATACATACACACACATATATACATATATATATATATGCATGTATAAAATCATGGAAATGCCTTGAAGTGAAGTAAGTCAGGTAACAAAAAGTCAGACATTCAAAAGAATGAGTATATCTGAAACTTCTCTAAAATCAGAAAACTTCAGTTTAATGCTCTGACTATAGCTAAATGTCACATAGGAATAACTCTCAGCATTCCAGAGGAACACAGAGATGCAGAGATTAGAAATAACACTGTTCTACTCAAAAAATCTTTGGCAGTCAGAAAGGACTATTTTTCTACTTTCACCTGTAGACCAGAAGATTGGTTCATTTTGCATGAGTGGATAAAGTTAAGGAGATGAGAATGTGAAAATGTAGCATTCACAAAATTTTAATTTGATAAACTCCATGGTTTATCTTTCTACAGCAGAATGATAAGGAAAATTAACATAGTGCAGCAGAGCGCAGGTCAGTGAATTCTTTCCTGCAATGGAGAAAATGAAACTGAGTTTGTTCATAAAGTATATGCCTTCCCCAAGGCTAGTGTTAAGAATAACAATAATAAATTTTTTGGTCCGAGGATTTCATTAGAAAAAGAAAGTTGCATTTATCTGAAGAGTACATAGGGAAGGAAAAAGCACAAAGACATATTCACAGTAAATGGGTAGAAAGAAATCTTGTCCAGAAAAATGAAATGCAAGAAAAATTTGGATTTAAGATTAAGAACTTCCAGAAAGAAAGTTAATATTTATATTAATATTGCAACTGTAAATTCAATTTCAGGGAATCTGAAGCAGCAATGAAAATAGCTATGTTTAATATTAATAAAAGCAGTATGCCAGAAGGAGGAAAAATACAACTACAGATGGAAATATTTAAAATATTTTATCAGCATAGTTCAAATTGACAGACATTAGGTGATAGAGAAGAGGGAAGAGGGTGCTTCCTACCCAATGAAAACATGTCTGCAGATGTGAGGGAACCCAGGTTATTGTGACTTTCCAACCAAAGGAGTGTACAGATAGTCCTAGCAGGAAAAATTCAATGTTCTGTTAATGAGAAGCTGTATTTGTCAAATTAAAATGTCCAAGTTTTAAAATTTTGAATGACCTATTTATTTTGTTTATGCTCAGTAGAGTTTTTAATGGTATTTACTATTATTTATTTGAAATATTGATGCTGATATGATCACCAGTATGGATGCTTTAGGACACAATTTTAAGCAATGTTCTATCACTTGTTGCTTGAAATGCTGAGTATCCACTCAGCAAACATAACAGTTGCTCCATTTGAATATGAGTGTGGACTAACTTAGTTGCCCCATAGAGCTCATCTGTTATGATCTCTGAGCATTAAGGGGCAGGTGAAATTTCTTATGTCTGTTTCTTATTTCTTAATGCAGGTTCTGAGGTTATGATAAGAGGTAGTTCAACATAAAGCTTTATAAAGTTTGCCGAATGCACACAACTGATGAACAGTTTTCTTGAAATGTTTCATATATTAGGTAACCTTGAGATCAGTTACAGACACACACAAAGCTCCTGCAATACTTGTTCTATATTGTGTCTAAATGTTATTTGGATATATAAGCAATGCTTTTTTTTTTTTTCCTATTGCACCGTTCCAGTATGCAACAATAAGCTGTTCAATAGAAGTTACTACTGAACATTCCTAAGCATAGAAATGGGAGCTTATTACTTCTTACCATTAATAAAAAGAAGGCAGCAAAGCTTTATAAGATTGAGTGAATTTTATTTATATTTTATTTATTCCTTGTATTCTCTAGTGTATTCTTTATGTTTACTCAGTTGTAACATTACCAGAATGATAACATTTTTGTATTAAATAATTGAAAAAAGCTTGTGACTGACATCTTAAAAGCTTGGAGAAAGTTCATTCTCCTGTAGAAAATTTGTTCTTTATATAATCTATAAGTTAAAAAACAAAAGCAAACAAAGAAATCCCACATTATGCCTCTCACAGTGATCTTGTAATTTTTTCCTGCAACACTCTTCATTGTTAAATCAGTACTATGCTTATTTTTTATTATTATTATTAAAAATAGTTTATAGTAACTCAGGAAATTCTTCCATAATATTAAAGTAATTTCTATGGTGATTGTATTTTATCATAGCAGTTGTTATATTTCAAGTATAATATTTTTTCTTGCACCAGAAAACATTTTACAGACAATTGTTCAGCACTTTCATTCCTGAATAGTCTGTACTAACTTTTCCATAATATATTATTTTCACTATTGTTTACATGTTATGTGTAATATATACTCTAACATAATGTCAGCCCTGTATTCTATCAAAGAACACAAACACAATCTACGAGATTCTATTCAGCTACCAGAACATCCTGTTGATGCTAGAGTAAAAAAGTGAAAGGGAAATGTCTGAGAAAACCTGAAAACTAATTCCTGAAAGCAGTCGCAGGAACTGCAGAGCTCCATTTTTTCTCTGTAGTCAAAACTGAAGAATGTTGCCAATTGCTGTTATAATTCATATCCAGCTACTCATTTCTATGAAGCACGAGAATGATTTAGTCCAGGAGTATTATATTTTTACAAGAACAAGCAATAAAAAATGTCTATTCTATGGTTGGCTAGTTTTAAATATCTCAGGGAACTGCTAAAATATGTAGACAATTAACTGTATAAAATATTATTAATACATTAACAATATTATGTAATATATAACATAAAAAAATTGAGAATACTAATTTATTTACTGACTGTTCACAAATATGTTCTAATGCTTTTCTTATAAAACAGAGTCTGCATAATGTCTGTATACTGGTGTACAATTACATCAAACATACATTACATAGTACTTAGTATTTAGAAGATCTTTAAGTAGTCACTAAGTCTCTTCATAGCTGTTTTTCTGTTGACAAGATTTTCTTTAAGAAAGGACGTGGCTCTGGTCAGGTCATGGGAATAGGATGGAGAACAAGATTCTGCATAAGAAGCAATACTAAAAAAAAAAAAAAAAAAGAATTAGGTGAAAACATTAGAACATATAAAAGAGCACATGAGAGGAAGACATAGCTGGAGTATGTCATAAGAAAGACAAGCAAAACATGGCAGCATAATCTAGAAGTATCAGTCATAGCAATTAAACCGTGAAGGTTTAGAGGGAGGAAACCTCCCTGTGGCTTAATCTGTTTGTCCATTTGTATGCATGGGCACACAAATTTTTCTCGTTCAGTATGGTATCAGATATTGTAACCTAAAAGAAGTAGCAAATAATCATTGCTTGTTTCTTTGGTACAAAATTGCAAACATTCTGTACAATAATTATAGCTTCTAAGGCTCAAAAGCCCTTGAACTCTGAATCATCTCAGTTGAATAGTGTTTTCACAGTGAGGAAGCCTGCAAAGCAACAGAGTTTTGGGACTATTTCACACACTGTAAATCTTTTCATTTATTGTACCACATTAGAGGTCAGTCACAGTTAGTTTTGGTCTCCTTAATCTTGGTTTTATATTATCCTCACACGTGGCATTTCAACACTATCACCACTGGGTTTTCCCAATAGGAACTCTCTACTCACTTCCCAGTATAACAGGAAAACTAGAGATCATATATTGACTTATAGACCCCGTCAAGAAGAAATGAAGATTGCCTAAAATAAAAATGCTGTTCTATTTCATCAGAATTCTACTTCAGCAACTGCCTGGCAATGCTTTCCACTAGGCTTTTGTTTGTAACTTTGCTGACCTGGTTACATTATATCCACAAAATAACTTTGCAAAGAAGTCCAAAAATGTATTTCACCTTTTGTACTATTAGAATATATATATAAATATATGTATATGTATCTGTATATGTATCTGTATATGTATCTGTATATGTATATGTATATGTATATGTATATGTATATGTATATGTAT
>JAPSGF010000012.1:16920318-17001351 GCA_035772895.1 Perdix hodgsoniae | reverse complement strand
TATATGTATATGTATATGTATATGTATATGTATATGTATATGTATATAAAAAGTAATGGTACTTGTAACATTATTATGTTTGAGAATTTCTGTGGATGATACAAAGATTAAAACAAAACAAAAACAACAAAGAAGCAGTGACAGGAAGATGCAGCAGCATTTCAGCTGACGTTTTTGTGTATAATTTATGCTCTGCCCACCCCACTACTCTGGTGATGGACCTGTCAAACTAACTTAGCAGGAATGAGTGAAAAAGGTGTGTGTCTTCTGATCTAGAGCTTTCCTTCAGGTTACTTTGAAACAGGTTTTCCATACTCCTGACAGGAATTAAATGAAAAAGTGTAAAATAAATGATAAAAATAGTTGTCAATATAAAAACAGAATTTAAATTATATATATATATAAAGATATCAGTTGAAAGAGAAACTTTCTAATGTTTTGCAATTTCTTTTTCTTTTTTTCCACTTCGTGAGAGAACTATTTAAAAATGCAAAGGCAGTAGAACTCAGAATTAATATTCAGCCATATTACCTCTACAGAGAAGCACTAATCTGCTATAGCAGGATTGTTTGGATGCCCTGTTTCTGCCCTTGCTTGACTATTTTTTAGACTATAGGGTATTGATTTGAGGAAGGAAGTCAAAACTTCACTTGTATTTCGTAGGGAAATATACTGAAGCCTGACATCAGTTATCTCTGCATGGCATGTTAAAATTACCAACAAAGAAAAGAGATTTTAATAATCATAATAATGTGGATAAAAAGATGAAAAAACAGTCCTATTAGCACAATATATTTTTCTGTTATCAAAGGGAATAAAGTTTTCTAAACTTACAGACTGAAGAACAGAAGTCGTGCCAAGTGAGGTCATTTACTTAGGTTAGAGGAGACAAATATTTTTCATCTTAACTAGCATAAATACATAATTCTATTTGCTAAATATCAAAACACCCAGCAGAGAAAGTCAGGAAGGGACAAGGATGATTGTCTCCCATAAGACTGCCTATAGTGAAAAGCCACACAAAATTCAGGTGAAAAGGAACACTCTTCTGACAAGGTGAAGCTTCTAACAGCACACATGCAAGCCAAATCAAAAGAATGGAAAATTTTCACATATATTGCCGGAAGGAATACTGTGAATAGTTGTTTTGTATATCCAGTGATTATCAAAGGTGTATGAAGAAGAAATAATTGAACTAGAAACTTTTCCTAATTTAAATCAAAGCTAAAAAACAGCAGTTAAATAAATAAATGAGAAAATAAATAAATTGAAACCCCTTCCCAAATATAACAGAAAACAGCTGCTAAAAGGACCAAATTAAAATTAAACTCATGTCTTCCACACCATCTCTGGATGCATAAAACAAAGCATTAATATAATGCAGTTTTTGGTGTAAAGCTATGTTATGCCCTTTTGCTGTAAAAGCTTCTTTGAGATCTATTACAGTAAGAAAAACAACCAACTAACCAACCAAAAAAACCCAACAAAGAACGAACCAAAAAACCAACACGCACAGGTTAGAACTCTGTAGTTCTATCATAACCATATATTAAAGTTAGAGTTTGTATTTATGAGCTAACAGAAAAAGATCTTCCTTACTAGATGAGTTCACCTAGGTTGATTTTAGTACAGTCTAAGTTCAATTAGAAAGTTCTCTGCAATGAATTTAAAGATTGACTCCATAGAAGTGAAATGGTTTTGGACTTGTATTAAGCACAAAATTTAGCTACTTTGACATATGTTTGAAGATTCTGAAATTTTAAACTAATCTGAAGTTTCTTTAGAAGTCTCTAAGTGTATTTTGGTAACACTATTAATAGAGTGCCGCTAATTACTGGGCTCTTTCATTATAATTATGGAAATGTTCTTGGTACGCAGTATTAATTTCTTCCAGTACTTATAAATTTGTGCACTGGTGTATAACACATTCTAATACTATCCCAAAATGCAACCAAAAGTGGAATGAAAGCATGAATGTTTTTAAAAGGGAAAGATGTTCAGCTGCATGCTTTCTCCAGCTTAAATAAACACCCAGTTAATGCAATTACTGTTGTCTTATTTATACAGTCATCTCCATCAATCTTCTCTAATGTTTTCAAGCCCGTATCTGCTTTTGGAAGGGAAGGAAGATGTGGCAAATGAACATTTGCATTTAATGATAAATAGAATCCAATAATAGTGTGATACTGTCCTAGTTCCTGTAGATTTTCTGGAAATATGTTTTTATCAATTCCAAGTTTGATACAAATATGAATACCTCTTTTTAGGGTAGCAATTCCTTCTAATTTTTCTCTTCAGCCTTATTATTCACTGAGACAAAATGAGATACTTCTGATGCTTAGCATGTTTCTGAAAAACCACCATTATACCATCCAAAGAAGTTGTTTACATCCCGAGTTTCAGCTCTGAAAGAATTGTCAAGTTTGTGATTGCTTATTCTGCTTTAGGAAAAGAAGATTGTAAATGCACACTAGTCTTAATGAATAACTGAAATACGATTTCTAACACAATTATCATAGGAGTTTTTATGTATTCTAGGCACAAAAAAAAAAAATCATTTTCATTTCAGAGCAGAAAAAAATGTATTAGTCTCTGCATTAATGATAATAAAATATTGACTCTTGATTCTAATTTGTAGAGAAAATAGGAAAAAAATAAGAAAACAACTTTGTATTTTTCTGCACTTACACAGATAGATATGTCACCAAGGACAGCTTTTTTCTTTTTTCTTTTTCTTCTTTCAAATTCACAATAGATTACTGGATAGAAAAAGAAAAAGAAAAAAGAAAAAAAAAAAAAAGGACTGGAATACCAGCCATTAACTTGGATTGTGTGGATTCTCATACTTCAGATCAATTGAGTAATTTTGTACATGAACCCAGACTAGTACATATTTGAACAAACATGAAGGACAGTTACTCCTAAGTCCCATCAATGGGAGAAAATGACAGAATGGTTTAATAGTGTATTTCATGGAAGAGACTGTCTTCCCAGTAAATTGTGCAACTACATCATTGTTCTTAAAATTATTACTACATCTAAGCAAATACAACAAAAGAATTCTGCGATCAGTTCCCCACAGTAGCATTTACACAATTCTCAGGCTCAGATTTATCAGATATTTAACTGAGCAGCTTTTCTCAGTGTGTGACTGTATAAATTCATTACCATAATTTCACAAATATCTGCGTACCAAATTAGCAGTTGAACTAGATGACTTTCAAAGATCCCTTCCAACTCAACAATTCTGTGATTGTGTGGCAGTATATTATTAGAGTAAGTAGATACTAAAAAAAACCAAACAGTTTCACATCAAAATCTTCAGCCATTTTCATGGTGATTTAAACTATGCATTTTAATTTGCAAAAGCTGTATAGGTGGTCTTACTTTTGTTATGTGTAATTATTCATTAGGATAGAGAAATATGGTAACTTTGCATTGCTGGTATGGCTGCTAGCTTGAGTGCATATTGGAATATTAATATATATTTTTTTGTTTTAATTTTAGTAAAAGCTTCAAGTATTGCACAGGATACAGCTAGAGAAAGAATAGAAAAAGGGCAGATCAGAGGCTGAATCAAATGGACTCTTATTTCATAGGAGGAAGCCTGAGAACTTAGTGTAACAACACGCAGTGTAGTGGTGCACGGGGCTGTGCTGGAGGGGAGCACTAAGACTCTGCCTTAATAGTGTTCTCCAACCTTCATGATCCTCTTTGGGCACGGAGGTGATGAGTCCATGGTTGGACTGGATGATCTTAGTGGTCTTTTCCAATCTTAACATTTCCATGATTCTGTGATTCACCTGCATACTGATATAATTGTTAAAGCAGTTAGTTAACTGACACCTGAGAACCTCTGCTCCACCTAAAAGTTCTAAGAAGGTTGTGTGGGCTTTTCTGTTTACTAAGGAGGGAACAAAAGCAAAAGAATAACAATCCACAGATTTATGAATGATGCTACTTAGGCTGAACTTATACTATAGGTCAGAGATACTCCATTGAGGACCGTGGAGTCTTACCCCTCTCTGCTCATCTCCAAAAAACTTTAGGTTGGGAAGAGATGTGTGTAGACCATTCTGGCACGAGAGCAGGGGAGAATGTTGCAGTTCTCCAACATGTTCCCTGATGAAGATGACCAAAGGATTGAGCAGTTTGCATCTTCACTGCAAGTAGACACCAGTAAGAAGCAGCTTGGAGCCAGAATAGTGGCACAGCAGACTGCCATAGCAGTAGCTGAGAATTTTGAAAATAAGTAATAATATATGTTTAAAAAAAAACAAACACTGAAAAACAAATTGATAAAGAAAGCACAAAAATATATTTTGAATTTTTTTTTGTCATCTCTGCTTAACAGTTTTATTGCTTTGAACTGACACATTTTTTTGGTCCATATGTAGAGGCACAGCAGTACAGATTTCCTCTGTCATGAAGTTAATCTGATATTTTAAAGAATTACTTTTAACCCAAAACCCAAATCAACTGTATGATCTCTAAAAGCAAGAAAATGTCCTTATCTTTAGGAGAGCTTAATTAGTAGAAAATGTTTTAATTTAAATAGATTATATATAATTAATAACACCAGCTAAGGTGAACAAAGAAGAAAAAGACAGTGGTCTTTGTGCATCCTTAAAAGCATTTAACACGCTATTTATCTAAAATTAGTAATCAAATTGTGTAGTGTAAGTAGTAAAAAAGCTCAGATAATAGCACTGATTCTATTTCTGTTCTCTCATTCTCTCAATTAAAAAATTGTTTCAGTGGCTGTCTATGGATTCACTGAATTTGATTTACTTATTTTTAATTAAGAGCTACACTGTAATGCCTAAGAAATATGTTGGTCACAGATACATTTCTTGCCATTCTTAAGAGTATTGACAAAGAGCAAATAATTAATATATTAAAGATTCAAAAAAACAATATATCTTGTCCAGGAGAACTGTTTTAAAGGTAAAAATCATGCCTGCAAGATGGATTTTTCAAAGATTTGGAAGACATTATGTAGAACTACAGGATTCTTATTGGAGTATAGATGAATAAAGGAGACATGTTCACAGTGAGGAAAAAAACCTAACTGACTCAGCCTCACTTTTTCACATCTATAGTACTATAGGAATACTTCAGCAACAATTCTTCAATTATAGAAGTCATTTGCTGGAGTAGTAAATATGCAAATACTTTCTTCAGACTTTTTTGATCCTAAACTCTGAAGGTGTATGATTTGACAGAATGTAACTCAGAAAACAGAGATCAAACAGAAAATTATGGTTAAGTCTGACATTTAAACTCATCATTGACAGAAACATGTTGCTTGTACACATTCTAATTCTAACCTACTATTACAGCAAGGTCATATTCATAGAAACATTTTCCAACTCATGGGAAACATGGTACTATGATTCTGAGTCAGTACTATCTATACATGTATGAATTTTTAAGTAAATCTCTAGGACTTTAAAATGACAGTTCCTCCCCTCAAGCACAAACAAATGAAGAAAATACTTCAAGTACAGAAAAACAACAAACAACAACAAAACAAACAAACAAACAAAAAAACATTAAAAAAAAAAAAAGGAGAAAAAAAATCCCTCCAAGGATCTGCTCCAGAACCAAGCTAAGTTAACAGGATTTAAACTACTAACCTTTTCTTTCTGAAAGAATAATTTTATAACTGGCTTTTTTCCAAGAGCCAGAAGCATTGGCTTTCCAGAGACCCCAAATCAAAGTAACTGCTCGGTGAGGTAAGGCCTTTCAGCAGAAATACTATGATGTAACTATATATCTACCAGTTAAATTAAAATATAACTATCAGGGAAAAAGCAAGAAACTTGAGGAGAACTGAGAACAGAATGGAGAAACACAGAGGTGGTGGTGTCAGATGACAGAAAGAACAAGTTATCCTATTTAATAATTTCTCCAGTCCTGTACTGAGTGTTTGTTTGTTTTATTGAAATCTGTGATGGTGAATGGAGATAAATGCAGCTAGTGACCAGTCATGAGTTGTGTTCCCCAGAGGCTAGTATTGGGCTAGCAACTAGTCAGTCAGGACTGGTGCTCCCCAGGGGCCAATACTGGGGCCAGTCTTGTATATCTTTATTGATGATCTGGACAAGTGGGGATTCAGTGCACCATTAGTAACTTTGTACATGACTCTAAGCTGGGAAGATGTGCCTGAGGGTAGGAAGACCTTACAGAGAGATCTGGATAGTCTGCATTCATGGCCTATAGCCAATTGTGTGAGCTTTAACAAGACCAAGTGTTGGGTCCTGCACTTTGGTAACAAAAACTCCATGATACTCTTCAGGCTTGGGCAAGAGTGGCTGGAAAGCTCCATGACAGAAAAGGGTCTGGGGGTGCTAGTTAACAGCCAGCTGAACATGAGCCAGCAGTGTGTCCAGGTGGTCAAGAAAGCCAGTGGCATCCTGGCTTGTATCAGAAACAGTGCAGTAAGCAGGAATGGGCAGGTGATCATCCCTCTGTACTTGGCATTGGTGAGGCCACACCTCAACTGCTGTGCTCAGCTTTGGGCTCCTCACTACAAGAAAGACAACGAGGCCCTGAAGCATGACCAGAGAAGGACAATGAAGCTGTGAGGGGTCTGGTCTTATGGGGAGTGACAGAGAACTGGGATTATTCAGTTTGGAGAAATCTCAGGGGAGATGTTATAGATCTCTGCAACTTCCTGAAAAGAGGTTGTGATGAGGTGGAAGTCTGCCTCTTCTCCCATGTAACATCAATAGGACAAGAGGTAATGGACTCAAGTTGTACCAAGGGACATTCAGGTTGGATATTAGGAAAAAATTCTTCTCAGAAAGAGTTGTAGTAATCTGGATGATCAATCTACTCAGGGAGGTGATAGAGTCAACATCCGCGGAGGTATTCAGATGTGGCACTCAGAGACATGGTATAATGGGCATGTTGGGTGTGGGTTGTTGGTTGGACTTGATGATCTTAAAGGTCTTTTCCAACCTTGGTGATTCTATGATTCATTTACTAGTCCAGAGCTTCAATAATACATCAGCCCATACAAGAGAGAGGTCTCCTACTTTGGAAAATGCTGTATACAAAAAAGAAAATTTAAATTTCCAGTTCCAAAACCACATACACTTCAATCCAGTTGTGATTTACTGTAACTAATATTCTTATATTTATATACTTTTAATGTGATCCATAAATGCAATCCTAAATTTCATGTTTTTAGATCTGTCTGTTCTGCTTAATTCATTAATAGCTCCAGTGTTCTGCTTACTACATTTATGTAGGATTTGGGGCAGAAAAGGGACACGCTTTCATTTTTTGGGAAATAAAATCGAAGCATGCTGTACTATAAATAAAAGCTGGAAGAACAACAGCTAAACTTGCAAATTCCTTCTAGGTACATGCCTTGAGACAAACCACTTGACTTTGTCATTGAGTTAAATGAGTTCAAATCTTTAATCAAATCTTTAAAAAGATAATTATAAAAAATTATTTAGAATTCCAGTTTAGTAACAAGATGTCTGCAGATTCAAAACTCAGACTTTATCTAGGTGTTTTCTGATTATCTCCTTAGTTTTACATAGTTTTTCACATTTCTAAGCTTTCTCCAGCAGTTTAAATATTGATTTGAAAATTTCCTCAAAGGTGCAATGAACTTTAATTAATTATTCAAAAGAAGATTCAGGTACTTGGAAGAAAGGCGTTACGGAAGGCAAAAATCACATGAGAAATCTAAATTCTGTATGATTTTATCAAACCACTGAAGAAACACACCGTCTCACTCCAATTTATAGGAGGGAGAGGAGGTTCTTTTAATATATGTATACCCAGCATGAGGTTAAGAAACAACGGTGGTTCAACCAGTTCATTATAAATCCTAATCAGGGGGACGGGGAAGGGAAGGACAGTGACTATTATGAATTAGGGTGATGGGGAAGGGAAGGAGGGCGATAGGAAAGAAGCAAGAATTGCGTAAAGAGGAGATAGTCACCACCAGGATCCAGCAGCGGTCCCATTGCATGCCATTTTGAAGGTCCAAGGCAAAAGCAGAAGGGGGAGAGCAGCAGCAGTGTGGCCAGCCTTGGGAGGAAGCAGGTAGCAGGAAGAAGTCACAGATCCAGTCGGGGAGGAAGCAGTGGGACTCAGGTAGCAGGCCCAGAAGAGTCCATCAGCATGCAGGAATTCCGCAGTGAGGTCTTTTTTAGCATGCTGGTAGAGTACAGAGCAAATCCGGGAGGGAGAGAGGCAGGTCGTGAAGCTTCTCATGTCAGAAACTTCTTCTTCATGAGGAATCTGTTGCCAGAAAACCTAACCTCATTGTTATAGTTCCCCTTTTTACTCCTCTTCTTCAGTCAGCGTGGCATTCCTGGGCAATTGGGTAAGAGTCATGTGCAGCACACCCTGAGATGTCCATCTTCCTTCCACAAGCCCACACAAAAGACTGCTTCCAGGCCATTAATCCGTGGTTTATCTCTCTCTCGTTGCCCCTGGCCCTGTCCATCTGTGTCCCTCAGACAAAGGATTTCTCAACCCTTGCCCAGGACTTGCTTGAACTTGTTCACCTGTGTCCCCACCAAGCTTTGAGACACTGATGTAAAAGAATAATCTCTTACACACACATATCTGATATTTTCTTAGATTAACTTCAGAGGACTCGATGGAGTTATAAACATGGAAATTTCAGCTTCCTTCATGTATTTGATACTAATGGGTTAAACTCACTTTTTAAACCTAGTAAAGTAAGATCCTTCACTAAAAATAAGGATTCTTAAATATATATATATATTTTTTTTTTTTTGTAGGATCTGCACTTTTTCCCTTGATGTATGTCCTCTGAATTGAAAACTTTAATAATGTACAAATTACTGAAATGAAACAACGTTAGAATGTGTTTTGTGTGATTTATCTTTCCTATTACTACGTTGCTTTTATAAGACCATTTATAAATTTTGACTCTTTTTTGAACAACTTTTTCTATTAATTGGATTTTTTTTCCTCTTAAAATATTCAACATTATTTTTCCTTTTTGAATTTCAGTGACAAATTTTAATCAAAGAATTTTCATTAAAAAAAATCCTTACATCAATTCAACAATTTGTTAATCTGCTGTTGACCAGAAACCAGTTGCTCCCAATTTGAATTGCTTTGGATTCAACTCTTTCTCCTCCATCAGATTAGTGTTTTATGTTCTGGTGTATTTTGTTCTTCAGTTAAGATTAGGGTTTGGATATAGCTATACTAAAGAACTGTAATAACTACAAAGATCAGAGCATAGCTACCAAATCCCAGAAGTACTAGAGACACAGATCTGTAATCTCACAGAGAAGAATATAATATATAGATTTCCTTGCATGCTACCAAAAGAGACACTGAATCATTGGATACTGCCCCCTTCCTTTAGAACAGCAATTATTTACTGTGAGTACATCTAGTGTAAAAGTCTCTTCTCACTAGTAATTATGTGCGTGTTTTATCGATTCTTTTTCCTCCTCATCGTGGAGGTGGAATGTCAGAATTACAGCTTTTGATAATGGGGGGCAAATTAAATATACACAGTATAATAGTTTACAGTTTAATCCATCCATGGATGATTTGTGGACTTTTTATGAAGGAGAAGAGCAAAGGCTTGACAACAGAATGTGAGTGCTCATCCAAACATGAAACAGACTAAAGGTAAAGCAAGCAGCAACTAAAATAGTGACTCATAACCATAATATAGAAGGAAAAAAGAAGACTCAATTTTGTTCTGCAGAATTTATTGATCTTAGATCTATAAAATGAAAGAATTTGTATGCACAATTTTCCGATGATTTGCTCCACGTACTCTAAGTAATGATGGTGAAAATTAGTTAAGTTAAAATCCTTGTCCTGAAAATGTCGGATTATATATAATATATATTCAGCAAGTCTTGTCACTGTCTACTTTTCATCCATCTGATGCAAAGCCTTAAAGATATGTATAAACTGAAACATGCAGGCATATTTTAAAACGTACACAGAATTTTTTTTTACTAAATAAGGGTCATAGAGTATGGAAAGAAAATTGGCGGGTTTTCTAAATATTTTTACAATTCTATATGTAACAAATTCATTCACAAAGAAAGGAGTAACATAGTATATGTCTAAGTAACCCTTACTCAGATTTCAGACTTCAGACTTACTGAAACAGATGCCTCAGAACTTTTGAAAATAGTTTTAAGACGCTTCATTTGATTCTTTGTACAAATGATGTAAGAACCCAAGAACCCAAGACCCAAAGTCTGAGGACATAGATTAAATATAATGATATGCTTATCAGTTTGCTTTCTTATTCTCAAAGTTGAGCTGAAATTTAGATTTCTTTCCACTTGCTTGTGAACAGCAGCAGGGAAAAGAAGCAACAAATGCTATGAGAAGCAAAGCTAGCAACATTTGATCTTTTATGATTATGTATCATGTTTGATTTATTCAGCTCCCTCTCATAGCTGTAACCAATACCTTTGCAATTACTCAAGCTCCAGTTTCTTACTTTTTCAATCTTTTTCCTAAGCTCTCATTCCCTTCTGTATATATTAACAGACTTCTTTTTTAGCCTGTTGAGTGTTATCTGCTATGTTTTACTTTGCAGCTTGACAAAAATTGACTGGTTAGCTGGCTGCTGCTTCTTGAATGCATTCCTTGGTATTTACTTTTCTGTATTATTATTATTATTTTTAATTTCCAGGATTCTCCCCATATCAAGGATATACTATATATCACTTATGAATTTAAGCTATTTCCTGTATACAGTCTTTGGACTTTATAAATATATGTACTTCTATATAAAGACTCCTTTCAGGCAAGGACTTTAGTTTAACATCAATTTCCTTAAAGTGTAATATGTGATGGAAGCACCCAAGCCAGTGGGACTCAACTGTGTATTAAGGTGTATTCTTATAGAGTAAAACACATAATCCTCTAAGTGACGGTGACATTGTCAATAGTTTTATAAGTTTATACCTTGATCAGGTAGTAAAAATTGTGAAGCCTATTGAAAGAAATTGTCAGTCCTGTAACAGAAGTTTTTCAAGGTATTGGACTTTGGCTAGGCAGTTGGTATTAACTTCTATGTGGTGCACAGTGTTTACAATTTCAGACTGGGTTGATGTCTTGATAAAGACATTGAACTAAATTTACAATCAAGTTCAATAGGCCTCCTAATGAAAGGCACTATATCAGATGTTTAATCAGTAAAAATGATCATCAGTTGAAAAAAGATCTGTTCAAAGTGGTTTGAATTTCTTATCTGCAGGCCAGCAGATCTATTTTATACTAGCACTATTTTGCAAAAGTTTACAGTATCTTTTGTATTTACTAATTCTAGCAGCATTATACTATTATTTCCTAAACACCATCTGAAAGAGCACGCACTTGTGCTACTAAACTTAAGGGATAGAAACACATGATTGCACCTTAAAGTAAAAAATAATACATGAACAAACAGAAAGTTATTAGAATACAGAAATATTATTTTAATATTTTATTGCTGATGTGCTGAGCTAGAAAAACTCTCTTTTGATTAAAATCATTTTGGTATATTCAGGAAACACCAAAGAAGGCGAGAACTATTTACGTTACACTAAGGAGACCTGAGAAGTCTGATAAGACAGGAAGGAAGAAATGTAATTTTTCCAACACCTGACACACAAATTGTTGTATTCTGCATAATGGTGATGAACAATCCAGCAACTGGACACAAGGAAGTTTCACCAAATTTCTTAGGTAAATCCACTTTGTCTTCCCATTAGATATGAATTAGAACCAATAGTGCTTAACCTCAACTATGAAATCAGCAACAATCAGGCAATCTCCTAGGTAGTGTTTTTCCTCCTTTTTTCCTTTCTCATTGCTACTTTATCTGTCCAGACATAATATAGCAGAAATAATTACATATGTATACTTCAAAACCAAGGTTTTTTTTTTTTTTCCCCATATCTGAAAACGCATTTCAAGTTATTCATTTCAAAGAAAAGGAAGAGGTAGAAGTGCAATGAATTTTCTGAATTTGAATCAGACAGTCAGAGTAGGATGTAGACCTCATCCACTCAGAGGACTAGATGCAGATCTTTCACTTGGGGATCATGTAAAAAAGTAATTTCATAACATTCTGTGATAACAAGCAAATCAATTTTTTATCCATATGTTACACAAAATTACATGCATACCAACAGTTTAACACCTGTAATATAAGCAATTTATTAAACTTAACTTGAAAAAGAAAAAATTCTTCAAAAAGAAAGTGAGAGATTTGGGGTCTCTGTGGCTTGTGAAAGTCTTTTTGCTCAGATTTCTATGTAAATTAAGAACAACAACAACAAAAAATAAATAAATCAACAAAATATATAAAACAGAACCTGAAAATATCTTTCAGTGCTTTGGTAATAACTCATCTACAGTGATTTTAATATTAACTGAATTTGCTGTGTGTTTAACAGCTTTAATTCAATCTATTTCCATTTTCTCTGTGCTCTAAATGCAGATTGTTGGGTGGTGTAAAAGGAAGTTAATTAGCTATAAATAACAAACAGCACCCAAATAAAAAAGCTCATCATGAACATACAGTGAACAGCTGTGCTATTTGATGAATAACTTTTGTTTCTAGCAAAGCTTCTATCCATTTCCTAGACTGGAGAAGGCTTATCTCTTTACATGACTATCTTCCATGAAAACCAAATCTGTTCTGCATGTGAAAGGCCATGAATGTCCAAAGATTAGAAGGGACTGTATGGAAAAAAACCCCAAACACTAAAAACAGAAACCATGAAGGTTAACATTTTCAGGATTATGGCATACTAGTCTAACCTCTGTATTCAGAAGTGATTGATCATGTAGAAATCTGATGCTAACCTGAAATCAATAAAATACAAACAGTCCCATAAATAAAATTAGAAGCTTAAATCAATATAAAAGAATCTATCACAGCTTTAATTTCATGTGCTTACCAATATTCTTGATTCCTAAAATTTCATTGTGGAGGTCCTACTAATGAGTAACTTAGGCTACTGAAATCATACCCCAAATCCAGAGTTTATATAAGAAATCACATAAACAGATGTCAAAATAAATAGAAATCACAGATCCAATTAACTGCCAGATATTCCAAGTCATAATAACTCTACAAATTTCAAATCCATCAATAGTATTCAAAATTTATTAAAGATTAGTTTCAATCGTATTTGATAAATTGTTTGAAGTTTGGCTTTTTGTGGTGTAGGCATAAAACTATCTAGAATTGAATGGAATATTGCAGATAGTATAAATGAATAAGGACCAGATTTTCAAGTCTTTCAACTACTGGCTTGGACTATGAAAGTGAGAATAAATTTGTCTTTATATACTCAAATTCTTATGACATCAGTAAAAACTTTTTCTGTCTTTGGTTCAGAACTGACCTAGTGTATCAAAAGAGTGAATTGTGAATAAGGGTATGCTAATTAAATTTAAAACCATAATATAAACACAAAACATGGAGATTTTTACCTACATTATTCTGTTAATATGAGTAATTAGTTTATACTCACTTGCTCTGAAAAAAACACATGCACAGAATTATTGATAAACTAGGCAATGCTTCTCTAATTTACACAAAAAAAAAGTCCAGCAAGATCATGATTGGAAATAAAAGCAAAATAAAAAATCATCATATTCACTTGGATGTCAGCTGTCATAATAGATAAATTGTGGACTTATTCATATGGAAATTTTCTACTTTTGTACTTGACTGAGATTTTTCAACTTATGGGAAGTATTTTCAGATAAGTAAAGCCCTTATTTCTGGATTATTTCTCAGCAAAATTTGCTATCAGATTGTTTAAAATTATGCTTAATTTGTGATTATGAAGGTATAATACATAACTTCTTATGTATTATCTGCATTTGATGTTTGTAGTAAACATATATGAGAATGTGAGGACAGAATTTCAATGTAACATAGATCTCACTTGATTAGTACAGTACAGAAAGTGTAAAGGATTTCTGTCATATGTATAAATGACAGACTTAATGAGCACTTTTAACTTTTTTTTTTTTGCTTGATAGAGAAAAGATTTCACCATTTCACTATTAATCATGGGATTTACCCAAACTGATTTCATATTTGAGATGGAAAGAATTTACCCGTCAGAACAAGCACAGTAAACACAAATATTGTCCACATGTGGGATCTTACTGTAGAGAGCTCACAGAAACAAACTGGAGGTCACACCAACCAACCAGGAACTGGATAAACATTGCTTTGATTTTCCCTTTCCAGCTGTTTCTTTCCTGTAAAAAATTAACATTCAGGTACTGGGGGAGGGCATATGTCAAGTTTCAACATCCCCAAACTGTAATACAGTAAAGTAAGATAAATTCAGGGCAGAAGTCCAGAGGGTAGAATATTTCTAAGATGAGCTGTTGTATCCTCAATATTCTTATACTGAAGATGTATTTTTTCATTTTCTTGTCCTATACTTATTCAGTTATTACATTATATCTGTGTGACATATTACGTTTTGAAGACTGATTCATGGTACTCATTTCCCTTTATCTGATACTAACACTATTCTAAAGGCCTCAACATGTACAAAATGCCTATGGAATTGAGGGAGGCATGATTACATTTGTTACTGAAATAATTTCAGATAGGATGGAAAGAGTTAGTTATGATTTTAGAAGTATGCTATAAAGTTATTCTTTTCCTAGGCTGGTATTTGATTTTGAAGCCTAGCTGGGCTAAAAACAAACAAACAAACAAACAAATCACTTTCAAATGATATACAATCTTGAAAATATTCAGGACAGAGAATGATGCTCACCTTTTAATTCAAAATGCTTAATTACTCGTTGTATTATTACTTAACTTTCAGAATTATAGACTTGAAATGTGGTCTTAAAAAATTGTAATTGTGCTGTAGCTCTTTAAGTAATTTATTTGTTATTACACCATTAATGAAAAGTCCAACAGTTAAAACTGCTGAAAATATGATTTGGGAATGAGAAAAGAATTTCCGTCCTTGAACCAAGCTGTATGAGATGTGCAGACATAAGGAGTCATGAGCAACAACTGCAAAGTAGGCAAATATGTTTCATTTTCCTGACTGCCAGCTGCACTTCATTCTGTGGTATTTTGATAGCTCAGTAGGTTAGACTGAAACTAAGCATGGGAAAGTTTTTCCCAAGGCAAAAACAATTTGAAAGTTCGGAATACAAAAGGAAAGGAAAAGTTTCAGTCTTATTAATCATAATTAATCATAATTATTACAGGACAGAGGTAACAACAAAGGGAAAAATAAAATATCTGCTCCTGAGGCACAGAATAAAATAGCATAATGTTTTCTACACGACACTGGTGGAAATGTCAACTTTTTCAAGAGTTTCTCAACTCACGATCCTACAAATAGCTTTGCAGCAAAAGTATTTGGTATTTCAATAGAAGAATTTTTTTTTTTCAAGATGATATTCAAAAAAAACCAGAGATCTTTTAATACATATATATTTGTACAATAGATGTAGTATCATCATATTCCTCACTTTTCTTGTGGATTAGACATATTTAGTATTCATTAACTCCTATTAAGAATATGGGAGAATTAGCAATATTTCCTTTTCCCTTTTATAATGAAAGAAAATACTCAACAAGCAATCAGGGAAGAATCTGTAGAAGAGTTACAGAACTGTTACAAATAAAGCTGTCTGTGGAGTACTGACAATTTTCAGCCCTTCTAGAATTATTAAGATAGGGCTGGTGTCTTGTATGTCAGTGAAACATAACTTTCCTCTACTCCTAAGAATATATCTAAAATATTTTTCATACATTTTACCCTGTATAACCTCCATACTCAATGTGGAATCTTGTATGTATAGCTAATTTTGAAAAGAATCAGTTTCTTTTGGGGACTCTACAGAACTTGGCCAGCTTTCTAACCTTATAGGATTACTTACAAATGTTAAAAAAAGAAAATAAAATAGTGAAGATATTTCTAATGAAATATTTTTTTTCCTGTTTTAATAAAAACCATAAAGAATGTGCTTGAGTATTTTTGTGTTCCATGCAAAGTATCCCTCAACTTTATATAAGAACTTTACAGTTTAAAAGGTGATGGTATATATATGAATGATTCATAAGACAATTCTTTTAAGAAAAATTGGTTGCCCACAGAACAAAACTAAGAGCACTCTCAAGTGAAATTAAAAAGAAATAAATTCAAGTCTTCTTACAGCTCATTCTTTTCCTATTTTATTTCCTATGCAGTATATCAGCAGTCCATGAATTTTTACCTGAAATATACTGCTGTCGGAAATTGCTCAATATGAATCATAAAGAGAACAGTTTAGTTAATTAAAAGTTTGACTAAGTAACAAGTTACATAGAAGGCTAAATCCCAAATTCAAAATAATTTATCCACTTAGTCAGCCTCATGAAAAATTAATGGAAGAGTCATGTAGGCTTTAAATCACATTTGAAGATATGGCTTAGTTGGTTTTAAATGTGCTTTATCAAAGACATTTGATATATTAAATTAAAAAAAAAAACAACTGTATCCAAAGGCTAAGATTAAGTTACCATATTCTGTACAGTTCCATGGTTATCATCAAAAATAGAATATGACAAGAGACAGACTAATGGCAGATTCTAGTGAATATTGTTATATCCACAACCTTGTTAACAACAGCAACACTCCATTTCTTGATTACCCGTGTCAAATAAAATCTGAAAATGTTTCTCTCCATTGCAAAGAGTTTTATTAATGCAATGGGTATATAAAGCTTACTTCTAGAAAAACTGAAAGCTCAAGCAACTCTTTGCATTCATATTTAAATGTACTATATGATGAACTTTTGTATAGATTTTACACTTGGTACTTTTGTAATATTATGACAGTGATCTTTTGGAAGAAAAAAGTTGTGTGAATTTAAAGCTTATTAAAATTATAGACAGCAACTTAATATGTCCAGTAAGCTAGAAAATTACAGAACATCAATGTCCAAAGTTCACATCAGAAGCAAATCTTTCTGCAAAATTACAATGCTGCAGATGTAATCACTAAATGAATCCGTATCTGCTCTACTGCTCCACAGTAAGAAAGAAATTCTCAAATTAGTCTAGAAATACAGATAAGTGTTTGCATTTTAGATACATATCTAAACATTGATAACTACAGATTGAGAAATGAATAAATAACTACCTTTCTTGTTTTTAAGAAAAGCAAAATATAATTTCTTTCATAAAGTGTATCTAAACTGTAATCAATATCCTAGTTATATATCCTATAAAATAGGACAGTGACCCACAAAAAAAAAAAAAAGCATCTCATCTCAAAAGCTCATTCATTTATCTTCTGTATCAGATGATTGATATTACATACGATCTCTCCATAGAAATCTTGCCTTATCTTTTAAAGCTCTAACCTGCCTTCTATTTAGAGCATCTCTGTGACTCCAGAGAACTCATCTCTTGGTTTAGTGGTCTATCTTATCGATCAACTTAGTGTTTCAAAAGTAGCAGCTTAATATTACCTTTATTTTAATGATATGCTTTTTTTTTTTTTTTTTTTTTTTTTCCAGACAGTGCTCACTGTTGCTAAACACAATAAAGGAAGGAAGATCATGATCTAAGAAAGGGATGGGGAAGGCAAAGGTCTTGTGAAACTAGCTACTGGGCACGGTAGGTGGAAGCCAGGCTGACTGTAGCAGCTTGGAGCAGGACATAAAACCACTATAATGCCGTAAATGTGTAAACATGTCTACATCTAATGATTTTTGTATAATGTATTTAGAATCACGATGCTACTGTGGCATTGAAAGGATACCACCCTTTCTTTAAGTATATCTTTTGTTGATCATGGTGTTACAATTTACGCTACCTGCAATTTGGACATAATTTTTCACTCGGTATCTTTAAACTGTTAACATCAGGACTTCCACTTTTAGCTCATGAGAACTCTGTCTCTGTTTGACAGAAACTGCACAGGTCCCTTTGAACCCTTTATTAAAGCTCTGAATCTGTAAGAATGACCCAACAGCTTCTGATCAAGCAGAAGTTGTGATCACGAAGAACTCCCTATGCATCTGTGTCCAAAATGTATATATATCTTCCAATTCATTTCTATGCAGTATACAACACACTTCACATTTTTTGAAAAAATAATTATAATTGGATTATTTTTATTGGTTTAACTGAATAATACAGTTCTTGGAGTGTTTTCCTTCTGGAAGACATCCACTTCTTAGAATGAAATGCTCTGCAAGCTTTCTTCAGTTCATCACACTTTCTGAAAATTTCACTCAAAATACTTTATAGTTTGTTATTCTCCTGCTCATTGAAATGTTTAATTTGAAATGCAGAATTATTCTTGAATGAAAAAGGTCATGAACAGGAAGGCAAACTGTTTCAGAAATGCTATGTAGTAGAAATAGGATCAAAGAAATACTATTTGAAAAATGTAACTACTTGTATTTGTATGTTATCTAGACATGTAAAGTAGATATTAATCCAAATAAACTGCCATCTGCACAAAACTGACTGAAACAGTCATTTTCTAAAACTGACTTTTAAAGACCTTTCATTGTGACCTTTACTGACCATTAGTCAGTAAGACTAAGTGTCTGTACTTGAAATTGGAATTATTACAAAGACACAAGACAAAAACAGAAGCAAGAAAAATTAGATGGAAAAGTGAAAGAGAAAACAAACTCAGAGAAAATAGCAAAACATTATACACAATCTGTAAAAACATGCAGTGTATGTGTTTAATTCCTCCACTATGAGAAATAACATCTTTTTGGTAAAACTGAGTGTGATGTAGGATTTTGTTATTTAAAAAAATATAGCTAAATTAATGGTTCATTCAATATCTAGGCACTGTCCCACTAACAAATGAAAACAAAAACCAAAACCAGAAAAACTTACCTACTTTTTATGTTGTCTCTGTTTAGCTCATTTCACAGAATTGCAGAATCACAGAATGTCCAGGGTTGGAAGGGACCTCAAAGATCATGAATCTCCCAGTATCACAGGGGGATGGCTCTAAAATGAGAATGAACTCAGCACGAATGATTCTGCAAAAGCAGAATTTACAGTAGAATGTATGACCTCAGGGCTGCAGTGTGAATGTACAGTTTAGAAAACACAGCCAGACTCACAGAGGTTTATATACACACAGTGATAAAATACACAGAAACAAACATCCATAACATTTCAAGAGAAATTTCAAGAGAAACTTCAGGATGAGTTTCTAATTTTCTTAAAAATATTAAACCAATATAAAGAACAAAGTTCAGCATACTTCAAAACAGCAAACACTTCTCATTTTGCAGATCAACCTTGAAAACATGAAGAGTTCAATCATACTCAGAACAGGAAAAATAACCAGGGGAGATAAGCATTAACATCACAATACAAGATAAAATAAAAAAGTTATCATATTTGAAAACAATAACTCACTCCACACTTTATGATGTCTTCTGTGTCAAGGACACAAATGCAATAAGATTCATATTTCATCCTTTGAATGTCTCCTATCATTTAAAAGCTTGTTAATCTCCTTTATGAGATAAGGTACATCTACAATAGCTGGGTCTTTCTGTAAAATTCATTTTACAATTATTGTCTTTGACTTAAGCTTAATTTAATGAAGGTCTGCAAGGAATCATCAAAACAAGTTTCTGTGAATGTTGTCATAAATTGAAATGAACTCTCTTTTTTTTCCGGAATGTCCCAGGTATTTTATTAAAAACATTTGGAATACAATTGCACTGCATGAGAACATACATAATATCTCAGCCATATCTAAGTAGTTAATCTTTATTTTCAGCAGATGACAGTTACTGGCAATAAAAAAAAAAAGAAAAAAAGAAAAAAGCAGAATTTCTGCCACAGTTCTGTCTCTCAAAACAGTCTGAAAGTGGAGGAGTGGGCAGCTGAAATTCCCTATCATCAGTCAACGCTCATAGATGGTCATGCAGAGACAAAGCATTTCACACTCTAGGTTAGTGTGTCGTGATATCCATTGATATTAACATAATTAAAATGCATTTAAGTGGCTCACTAAGCTGTTTGATTACAGAGAAAGCATATTATTGATTGGCTCCAACCATAACAATTAAAAGAGAGTGGATTCCAAACACAGTTCTAAGAGATTAACATCTTAAAATGTGTTAATGACTTTTTAACGTATATTCAAAGACTAAGAATATGAACACCTGTACTAAGTTTGGGTGGGATGGAACTAGCTTTCATAGCAGTCTATGTAGTGCTGTGGTTTAGAATTTGACTGAAAAAGTGTTTGTAACACAGAAGTGTTTAAGCTATTGCTGAACAGTGGTTGCACAGCACCATTTCTCACTTTGTCTCAAAACAAACAAACAAACAAAAAAAAAACAGGAGGCCAAATGTAGAGTCAGAAATAACTGAATATCCAAATACACTGTTACACAGATATAGTTAATTGATGTTACTTGTACAAACGTATTTATTAAATACATTCATTTAAAATATTTAGCCAGGAAATTACCATCAAGATCAAAAGAATTACACTTAGCCTATAGCAACAAGATATAACAACTTCAGTATCTAAAGGCAAATCATTTAAATGTAAGCAGGTAAGGAAGAAATAATGGGAATGTCATTGGAAAGAAAACATTTATTATGGAAGTTATTAGGAGAGCTATCTGATGTTTAGAAAATGAGGCAAAAGAAGAGAATATTCACAACACAAGCAAAGGTACCATCAGGAAATGTCTCCAAAACAATTTATAGTTAAGTACATGAAGACACAATGCGAAGCCTTTCGGCTAGTTTAGTGATTTTAACACATCTGTTTTAAGCAAAAATGGGATTGATGAGGAAGGTCACATAAAATGCAGTGTTTTAGCTCAGTGCCTTCAGTTAAATCTTCAATCTCAGGAAGATAATATCGTCAGTGAATCTGTTTTCCTCATCGTATGTACATGCCGCCCCTGTGCCACTCCTAGTGCTATTCCCAGCACGCCACATCGTAAAGCAAGTGATTAGAAAGCCACCAGATATGCTAACAATTACTGACAAGCCTTCTTAATATAGAAATAAGGTTCAGCCTGATGTTTGCTTCATCTCTTTGAATTGGGGATTGAATGATTATTACTGTAAAAAAAAAAAAAATCAATAAATTTAAATATACAACAACAGCTTTAAACTATTTCTGTTTGGCTACAGTTCCTTAACACTGCAATTATCTTCAAAATATGGCAAATTCCGAGCTCTCACTGAAGTCAGTAGGAATTTTACAGTGATTTAGAAACAATGAAAAAGCCTCTCTCTTCCTACAAAAACTTTGTAAAATATTCCAAATATAATTCTACTTGAATATTCCCTAAAAATACTTCAGTTTTCATACAGACTAATAAAAGTTTCTGATCCAAACATGGCGTGACACCAGTCTCTAAGGTTTCCACTCTATACTTCAACTAACAGAGATTTACAGTTTTCCAAATACTGTTTACAGTTTACTGTTGCACTTTAATATATTGATGTTAATTTAATTGCAAATACAACCACCTCATATTGAGTTACTTTTTGACTGTTTGTCATGTGCTTAGTAAAAGTAGGATTCACAAAGTATTTTCTACTTTTTTCACTAAATTTTCTTCATCTATCACTTGAAGAGTCATCTTGTTCATTAAAACTAAGCGATATATGTGCTAATTGGCACAGTTCTTCATAACCTAGATAATGACCTGCCTCATTTCACCACTACCACCCTAGGGCATGTTGAACACATAACACTTTTCTGTAACAAAACAGACAAATCCCAATTTAAATGTAGCTATTAATTATAAAGTAGCAATGGTATAGCACATCATTTTTCTGAGAGTGCTTCCGAATGATTTAAATCACTTCAAAGTATCTTTTTTCTCCCAATTCTGTTTACAATGCTGACATTCATTTAATAGCTACTGAATCCTATATTCAGATTGTTTAAAAATTAGGTATTTCAGCTCCCACAATGGGCAGTGGAATGAATAGAATGTAAATATGTTTTGGTATCCACTTTTAACACATTTCTAAGCATAAAAATTACTTATCCTATATGGGAATACTTGACACTTAATAAAAGTAGTGTAAGTTATGCACATTTTTCTGGATATGTTTCAGTCTAGCTTTAAGAAAATTCTGCTTTATCTTACATTGTCATCCAAAGAATTGAGAGAACAGTAAGAAACTGGAAGGGAGCTTGTAAGGAGAAATTGAATTTCTAATTTAAAACAAGAATCAAAACCATTATTCAGTGCTGTATTATTTTATTCTTTTGGAGAAGGGCAAATCTTACCAGTTCTTAAGCTATATAGGGTGTTCTGCTTCCACTTGCTATGAAAAATAGGTTAGTTGAGACAAATTCTCTCCATTAAAGGTTTTGCACTTGACACTGTAATGCAACCACTGTTCAAATTACCCTTTAGGAGAGCACATTTCAATTCAAGGTAACCAGGATGATTTGCATTTATCGCTTGAGTTGATCGCTTCAGTTCAGTTCTTCTTCCTCCCTTTTTTATATTCCATGTTTCTCGTGATATGTGATTCTAGGTCAGTCAAGAATTGTTGTGGACATTTTCTGTTACTAAACTAGAATACAATGGGAAGCTTTTTTGTTTATTTATTTATTTTTTTTAAGGGTGGACCAGTTGTAGCTCCCACAGGAGATGATGTTGATTCGTGCATATAAAAGCCAGAACCATAATGTATAATACACAGTGTGAGCTGATAGTCTCTCATGGCAAACTGGATGACTTAACAGTGCCACCGGACCCAGTTGTTTGACTTCAAACATAATCTCTTAATAAGACATGACTACAAAAGCACAAGTTAGCTTCAAATGATTAGCAACCAAAACCTTATTTCTTTGAATTAGTTTTATCTCAATTCTGACTCAAAGTAATTTCTGTTCTGTTTGCTACTAGGCAAGGAAAGCCAAATTTTAGCTAGCAGAAGCTGGAGAGAGACATTTGACCTGCTATTTCTTGCTGAGAGGGAAGAAAGGACAGGGTATAACTCCATAGAAAGAGCTAGCAGGACACAGGTTCAGGAAGGGGAAGCAGTTGTAGAAGTTTAGTTATTGTGGTTAGAGACACTTTTGAAGATTGAAGACTTAATTTTGAGTTCTGTTTGTTTCAGTTCCTACTGAAAACTGTCCAAACCTTTACTTCCCATCTCACAGGAGAGGCCACTCTCTTTCGGTTGGATTCTTATCAGTAAATTGAGCAGCACCTGAAATAAATAAGAAATGTATGGATTTTAGTTTTTCAACAACTTGACAACATTCAAAGGAGTCAGTGAAACTTTAAATGTTTAACACTAATACAAGTACCTTTTTATCTTAGCATGAATGTGAAGAGAAAGTTACAGGTGCCTCGGTCTTTTGAAACAAGATTCTCATTCTGGGGAAGAGCAAAGCAGCAGAGTCTTGCTTCATCTTGCTCTGACTTTTCTAAAAAAGAACTTCTGGCTGGAAACAATTCATTGTCCTTTACACAAAAGTAGCAATGTGGGTAGCCACTGAAAATATTAGTCCAAAGGTCATCTAGATCCTCATTGCTCAGAAAAAATGCCAGTGTTCTTAAGGGATACCTGTGTTCTTTAAGGGCACTGTCCTTTATAACAGTATGCACGGAAAATTGCATCAAATATTAGAGATCTGTTTTCACTGAACTCTCATACAAACAACAGCAATTATTTGCAGATTTCACATATTGTATTTGCAGTACATGGATTTGACCAGACAACACAGAAGGATAAAATCTGTGCTACCTTATGTTAAACATATTTTATATAAAGTGAAATATTACTGTTGAAGTCTAACAGATAACTCCAAGTCAGTTACAAAAGAAATACTTTCCATTAAATTTAAGTGTGAAAGACGTTTGGGAAACAAATAAAAGTTTCCAAGAAGTAAAGTTCACTATCATTACATCCTTTTACTATTTTTTTCTTTGATTTTCTTTTTTTAAATTTTTCAATTTCAGTTAGCATTCACAGTGAAATACGAACTCAGACTGTCTTGTAATTCTGTCTCTGCTCCAGCAAGAGCATTTCTAGATTTTTATTTGGGGAATGATACATAGACAAATTACTGGATTATTTAACTATATGATGAAAGTGGCATTTTTTCCTACAATAAGGAACTGTACACATTGGCACCGTGAAGTTTATTGCAATTGAAACAGTCAGTTTTACTTATACCAGTTGAGAATCTGTATTCCTGTGAAACAAGGCAAAATTTTTTATCTCAGATTTAACTTCAATGACAACTCAAAGTTATACATAAAATCTGTAGGAGAAACATTCCCTATTTTTTCCCTTGAGAAGACTTTTATACTACAAATAGTATTTGCTTCTGCTATTTTTTTTTCCTTCTCCTTATTCACATTCAAGTTAAATGGAACAAAACATGCTTAGTATGATTTATCCTAGAAAGTAAATATAGAATATGTGTGCATTAATAGTACGCACAATAGAAGAAGAATTAATAGGAGAATAAAATAACAAATCCACGAAGAAAATAGAAATAAAGCTTAAATACCATTGAAATCCATAATGCCATTCATTTATAAAACATTCATAGGAAAACTTGGATGATACAGACGATGCATGAAATTCTATGTGAGCAATTTTACAAGATTGTCTGCACAACTTTAGGATGGTAAGGAAAAATAATAAATTAAATTTAAGTTTGAACAGAATTTAAACCGGCATCTTAATAATTTACTGAAATATTACCTCATCATAGGCAATTGCATCCTCTGAATATAAGAAAAAACAGTGTTTTTAATGATCTGAAAACATACTCTTAATCATAGAATCTGATTACAATAAGAGAATACAACTTCTAAAATTACTGACATCTCTTGGCTCCTTTTCCACATATAGATGCAGATCAGTCATTCTTTAACTAAGAATGGAAAGGTCTGAAGCAGTATGACGTATAGACAGTGGCCAAATCAAGTCATAAACTTTTCCAATAGATACTCTTCATAACATCTCTTCAAAGTTAAACAATCAGCATAAATCTTTTGGCAGAGATGCATATTTAGTAGATGACCTCTATTTTAAAGTCTGTATTTGGTAGCTAGCCATGTAAATTATTTTAAGTGTCGAGAAAGAGAGAAAAAATGGCAATAAATATTTTGTTCTGTATACACTGTTAATTATAAAACAAATAATCACTATTTGGATTATAATAATAATAATCTGAAAAGCCTTAGTGATCTATCTTTGTAAACAAGTTAAATGAATTTGGAGATGCAGGAAGATTATTAACCAACATTAAATTCTTCTGTTTAACAGCACGGCATCTGCAAGAGTAAATTTTACATCTTTTTGAGCAATGTCTTTAGAGTCTTCGGTGGTGACAGATAATTCAGACTTTCATTCAAAAACTTAAGATTCTATGTTGACAAGATCTATAATTATAGTTATTAATGATGGTGGGAGAGTTTCAACCACAATCCAACTCAAGACTTGCCACATTCCAGTGACAACCATGGTCTACTAGCCTTCCAGTTTTACCTGATCAAATTCATTCAGCCCCAAATTATTCCTTCAACCTTACTTTATGAAAGCATTAGAAAAATGCTGTAGATTGATGTTCTCTTCTAAACAATTTTTTGCAACACTAATTTGTATTCTAATGCCTTCTGTCAAATTATGTTATCTCAGCTATTGAGTAATGGCTTCTGAAACATTAATTCAAGAGTAATGTCTCAAATAAGTAAATTTTTTTCTTTATATCTAGACATTCTATTACATAAACAGGAGAAAGATAGATTTAGAAGAGTAATTTGCAATTCCTGTATAGAAAACACAAAAACAACTAGTCCTAATATGAGATTTAGCTGAGGCCAAGGCAAGGGAGAATGAGCTCTTTCACTCAAATTCCACTTCTTGATTTATGTGGAAATCTTTTACCTGAAAGTTGAGAAGAGGATGGAACAATTTTGCTTCCTCTCGTGTCCTATATCTTCTGCTTGGCAATTAAGTGGTATTAATAAATATTAGTTAAGCAGTATTGCCATGGCTACATATGCCTTTCTCCTTTCAACTATTCTACTGGTACCAGAGACATAGAGCTTGTAATATACTTCCCACCAGTAAGACTACTGTGTTTCTTTTGACCTCTAAATTACATTAAATGCTATGGATTTTACTTCATGTGACCAAGCATAAGTATTAACAATAAATGTATATCGACTTCTTATACATATTGTTTTGATCCTGAATAGCATAACATAGTAAAATATAAGATCAGCATTGATGATATTCAGTAATAAAACAGCCATTTCTATTTACTGATACTCCAATGGGGAAAAAGTCTTTCATTTTTCTGATCAAAACACATTGGTACATACATACGAGGAGTTTGTATTCAGATTGTATTCAGCTAGGAAAAAAAAAAAAAAAAAAAGAGGAAATTTCTGGATTCATTCTTGTAAGCTTAGTTTTCTTGTCTGGATCTGCTACTAGCTCTATTAAAGCTCAGGCCATGGGACACATCAGGCTTTTTCTGGACATTCCTGGGCCTGTCTGGAAATTTGTTTAGCATGTTTTTCTCTGTAATAACTATGGGAAGGTGAGTTTTAATTTCTTTCTTTGCTTTCTATTATTGCATAGCTTAATACTTACTGTTACGTACATATATTTCTGAAACAAATATCTAGTAATAATGAACAAATACTCTGTGTAGGTTAAGCTATCTAAAACAATATGTCACAAAGAAGTGAATAGGCACGGGATGACAGCAGAAGCCTTGAAATTACAGTCACAGTATGACACCAGAGACCTGAGCACTATAAACAACTCAGCTGATTCAGTGGTCAACTACTGATCATCAAAAACACAACTGGATTAAAAAAAAACCAAACAGGATAATAAAGAAGGAAAATCAGGTGTCCAATATATGTGAAATAAACAATGTGCAATCTGTTTGGATGTGACATGTAATTCTAGACTAATGAAGCAACAACAAAAAAAAAGCAACAGATGCAACTAATTGGTATAACCAGCAAAGATGTTGTGGGGTTTTTTTTTTAAATTTTTTAAAATAAATTTTATTTTTATTTAATTAATTAAAACCTCTTGAATAGGCAGAAACTCCAAATATGTCTTATCCAATAAGTAGCATGTACTATAGGCCTCATTTTCTCTATTCCTTTCCTGCTGGTTTTTAAACAATAATACACTACAATCAATTACAGTAGAATTACTGTAGAATATCCCACATTATCTGATTTGGTACCTTGTTTTTGTTGTTGATATTGTTGTTGTTGCTTTTGTTTTTGGTTGTTGGTTGTTCTTTGGGTTGTTTTTTTTCTTTTTTTTTGGAAAAACATTACTTCCTACAGTTGCACTGGCAGTGCTTTAGCCAGCATTACCAATAATAAAAGGTACAGGAGGGATTTGAAAAGGTGTTTCTACTGATTAAAAATAGATTATTCTGGATTGGGTATTCACATACACATGTGTATTTCCAGAAATGTAAATAAATCAGTCTAATATTAATGCATGCTGAAAGGAAAATGTGATTAGCATAATGTGAAAATAATTCATTTATTCAGGAGAAAACACTATTATCATACAATCAGCATTCAAAAATACAAATAAATCAGTATCTTCACATTTATTTTTAAACAGAGAAACCTATCTGCCAGTGGTAGAAGATTCAAATGCAATTTGTTTATTCTAGAATAAAAGATGCAGAATCATAGCATGACTTAGGTTGGAAGAGACTTTAAAGATCATCTAGTTCCAGCCCTTCTGCTCTGGACTGATTCCCAACCACTACATTGGGTTACCCAGAGAGTCTTCCAACCCAACCTCCAAGGATGAGGCATCCATCTCTGGAAAACCTGTTGGTGAGTCTCACCAACATCTGAGCAAAGAATTTCTTTCTAACATCTAATCTGATTTTCCTCTTTTAGCTTAAAGACTTTACCCCTTATCCTATCACAGACCACATAGTAAGTTGGTGCCCCTCCTGTTTATGTGCTGGAAGTACTAGAAGACCACAGTGAGGTCTCCCCAGGCCCTTCTCCAAAGTAAACAAGCCCAGCGCCTTTAACCTTTCTTCACAGGAGAGGTTCAAGAGATCCAGTCCTCTGATCATCTTCATGGCTCTGGACGTTCTTTAACAGCTCTGCATCCTTCATGTACTGGGGCCCCCAGGCCTGGACACAGTACTTTAGATGGGGCCTCACAAGGGCAGAGAAGAAAGGGAAAATCAACTCCCTCACCCTGCTGGTCACCCCTCTTTGGTGACCATTAGTCTTCCAGGCTGCAAAAGCACATTGCTGGCTCATGCCCAGAATTTCATCCACCATAACCTCCAAGTACTTCTCCACAGGGATGCTTTCAGGGAGTTCTCCCAATCTGTACACATACTTGGGATTGCCCCAACCAAAAGCAGCACCTTGCACGTGGCCTTGTCGAACTTCATTAAGTTCATGTGGGCCCACTTTTCAAGCCTGCCCAGATCCCTCTGGATGGTGTCCCTTCCTTCTATTGTGTCAACTGTACCACTCAGCTTGGTGTCATCAGCAGACACTAAGAATGAGAGTACACTCTCTCCCACTGCCTTATCAGATGATAGATATCTCCCCTTTATCCCCCAAAGGCTTCTGGTGTCTCTATAACAGGCAGCGTGTTCTGAGTTTAGTAAAAACTGACAATGTACTTGCACAAAAACTACTGCTTTTATCTGCTTTTCCAGAAAGTATATATCTACTTCTCTCCTACAGCAGGAGTGTGGTTATATTGGTATTCCATACCTAAATAATTATAGGATGCATTCATGGAAACATTTACAACAACACACCCAACTTCTGTACAAAAAGAACACTGTGAAGCATTGGTTTTGTTATCATCCTGTAGCAATATTATGAAAAAAATATATGAATGGAAGGGGCTGGGGAGAAAGAGGAAATCTGAAGATTTAATACAATGGTTTCATCATGAAATAAAATGGCTTACAAACTGATACAGAAATCCTGAAACCAGTCTAAAGAAGTAATCATAACTGAATCACCAGTGGTCTATTTTTAAAGAGAGAATATTATTGTCTGGGTATGAATACACTAGACAAATATTTCCACAGTGAATGTCAGAATGTTTAACCATATATTTTCAACAATAAGCCTGTATTTGTCAATGTAGCAAATGTTCACATATTCTCATAGATAATAACTGATATGACTACAATGAGTAGTATATATTCCTAGATATCTCTCAATATTATTCGATTTCAATAAAAGGCAGTATCTAGATATATTCCATAAAATCCAACTCCTCTGAAGAATAACCACATTAAACTGAGAGAGTTCAGGTAAGGACAGAGTTATTTCACGTATTTTCTCAAAGGCCCTAGGAGTATTTGAAAAGTCAAGTTCATGCCTGATATATTTTCACAATGTTTGATTCAAAGTATACTTGCTTCCATGATGTAAAATACCAACTAAATTCAATGATAAAGGCTATTATAATTTACCCTTTGCTAAATAATACCAAATAATTGGTCTACAATATAAAATCCTTTGCACCTTCCAGGGTAAATAAAGGAAAAGAATGTAAGACTGAGGCCTATTTAAAAAACAAAAACAAGAAAACCAACCAATCAAACAAAACAAAAAAATAATCAATAGCATTCCTGAGGCAAAAAGTAGAAGTATTTAATGAAAGATGAAAAATGAAGAACACAATTTCTACACAAAAACAAAATACTGATTTTTGTGGAGACAAAAAAATATTCAGTCAACAGTAAAAAAACAAACCAAAGCAATTACTTCATTATTATCATGCTGTCCTGAGAAATACCTATTAACTGAAATAAATTGCTATCTCAGGAAAGGATATATCTAAACACTACACATACTCTCTAACCTGGCAGTTGGTTAGTTCTATGTATAATAGTTGAATAAGCAATAGATTTTTATGGTTATCATTGCATGTTTTGTGAGAGTTCTGGAAATGCTTGGTCTTAGATCAATATTAAGTGAAATAAAACACGTGGGTTCTTTTATAAACCTGGAAACTACAGATACAATTTCACACAACCAAATTCTCATTTAGAACATTTATTTGGAAAAAAATTCAAGGGAAGAATTCACTTGTTTGAAAAAAACAGACTATTTGTTCTTTTCCTCTATGAAGCCTTGGTATTGATAGCTTTTTCAGTTTCCACTTGGCAGTTATCAATGGGAGAAAGACTATCTACTATCTGCTATCTACTATCCTTGGTAGATGAGATTTAAAGCTTCCTAGCCAAAGACTGAAGCTCATACAGGAAACTAAAGGGCAGAAAATATGCATTACAATACACAGGGATAATTATAATCAGACAAAAAATATTACTTATAAGGCTAGTTGCCTTCTTTAATCCTTTCCCTCTCTAATTTTTTTATTTTTAGTTGCTCAATCTATTTTGAGACTTATTCAATACACTGACATGAAATAGAGAGACATAGGTGAGGATTTCAGAACTTTAACAGGCAGAGTCAATATATTACTATATACTGTTCACGTTTTTCCTGTCTACCATCGTCTGATACATCTGAAGTGTTCTTGCAATCACAGGGGCAGCCAGTTACGTTGCACACTGAGCTGATAAGTAACGGTTACTATTTTGTAATGAAAATGGTGAAAAAAGTTGGGTACATATTTTATATCCTCACTAATGTACATATCAATGCTTTACTCTGGCAATCTGACAAAAGATTGCTGGAAATTATAACAATACTGTTGCTTCACGATTCAGTTTCCACTTGTTCTTTTTTAATTAACACAATTTACTTAGTGTGCAAATACAGTCACTTGGGCATCGTAGTTGCAGTAGTTCTTTTGGTCCTTGTGGTTGAAAGTGCTAAATTCTGCCATTGTCTTAAAGCAATGCCTGTCAGTCTAATGTAATTAGTGTCAATATCTTTCATCAGAGGACATGGAAATCCTCAGGCCCATTCAGAGAGATTCAGAGAGCTTTGGGCCATTTGGGTTCCAAAAATTAACTTAAAATCCTGTAGACACTGGACATTTGTAAATCACTGATACCTAAATAACAATATCAGAAGAATTACAGTTTACAGTATTGTGGTTTTAGAATAACTCAACTATGCATTTTTTCCTGTACTAAGTTTCTCTCAAATAAACCATTCTTCATTAAGTGTAATAAACTATCATATGTTTGAAAGCTTTTAAAACACTTACTAATCAGTCTGAAATGCTGAACTCATTCCAGTTTGTTAGTGCAAAAAAGATTAAAAAAGAATTGCAGGCAACTGGGAGACATCTCTGGGCATGCATTGTTTTCAGCCAGCTGAGTCTAACACCAGGGTATTGCATTTGATTCTCCTGGGAGAAAATGACCCAGCTGTGCTCCTCATACAGCACTTTCTGCCAGGTGATCCAGAAACATAAAAATGCTAGTGAGATGGAATGCTTGCTTTTTCTTTGACTATGAAGTGTTATACAGTTCATATACAAATGAAGTTATACATCTATTCCAGTAAAAAGTGTATTATGATATTGCCACTTTTGCATTATTTATTAAAAGAAACAGTTGTACCATAGTTCTAAAAGCAGTTATTAGAATGTCAGAAAAAGAAAAAAAGTGCTTTTTTTCCCCCCATAATTGCTCTGTTTGTTTTTCTCTCTTTTTCTTTAGTCCAAATGGTAACTAGATATGTGCATGAGAAAGTTCAAACATAATCCAGTTAGGCTTCACTATGACAAGTTTGTTGAAGAATAGATACACAATCTTCATCTTTCCTTCATCTTGCCATAATAAATAAATAAATAAATAAAATTGAAAGCAGATAAATAAAACAAATTTGTATTAACCATGACAATATTCATCTGAATTTGAAACCTTAATTTAGCGTCAAAAAAAAAAACAACAAAACAGGTCACTTTGAGGCCATTCTTTTCAAAAGCTGAACACACTGGAAATTACTGTTGTACAGATAAACAAATCAGAGAGGCAAAATGGAAAGCATCTTCACCATATAAGGATTTTTAATAAAAATAAATTAAACTTCCCACCTGAACTTAAAGAAAAAATGCATTTTGGGTACCAATAAGAAAATAAAACAAATTAGATTTATTAAACTGGCATCAATAGCATTTTCTTTCTAAGTTTACTTAAGAGTAAGTAACTCTTACTTAAGAGTTGTTTCCCAGAAAGTAGGGTACTCAGCTCTCTGTTCAGATTTCTGCCTGCACAGGTCTCAGCTTACATTTACTGGTTTTGAAAAAAAAGTCCTATACGGACTATTGAGGTATGTTTTTCTTATTCTCTCATACAGAGCTTATTCCAACCTGCGTAAATCTTCAAGGATTGGAAAAGATACAGATAGCTTGATGCCCCATTTTTTCTAGATGAGTGTTTCATGCATCAAGTTAGTGACTTATTTCCTCTCTGTCTTGGAGATTATATAAATATTTTATACAAACTTATTTGCTGGCTCCTTTTACAAAAAGTCAGAAAAATCAATTTCAAATTACTTGCAGCTTCTTTAACTGGGTAGCTGAACATACGCATAAATAAATACACTTAGTTCCTGATTCATAGTAGAGATCTGAACCAATAATTTTGATAGAGAATCTTTTGTGACCTGAGAACTGATCGTAGGTCTCTCACATCTTGGGTGAGTTCTGTCAAAACTGACCTTCCAGAGAAAGAGAAGAATTTCTCATTTTCCAATAATGTGTCTCTAAACCTAGAAATAGCATTCAGTTGAAATTGTTCAGTGATTATGATCTATGCAATTTTGAGACAATTGAGAGATATATTTGACATTGTAAGGTTTCTTCCTAGTTCCAGAGGAAGAAAAATTAATGCTGGAAACATGGGAACATATTTATTAAAAACTAGCTCTTGGAGTTAGTTTGTCACTATAAAGCATCACATTTTATCATACCGGGGCAGTTTTCCCTCAGTTTCCCTGTGTTCCATTTATTTTTGAGTCTTCTTTTTCTTGGCTTTGATCTGCCACTCTGCCTTGGTTTTGATCTTCAGGTAGCCAGAAGCAGTAGCTCAGAGGTGAGCATTTGGGGGTGAGAGTAACAACAACTGCAGCCCTTGATAAATCAAGTGGAAGTTAGGAGCCAGTAAGTCTGATACTGTATAAGCAACACTAGCCTGTAAATAGAGCTGTAGTATATACTCTGCAGTATCTGAGTCACAAGAAAAGGTCTAGCAGATATGAAATAGGACATAAAATAATCTGCACTTTTGGAGCAGGACATGAAGGGCACCAAACAGCTGTGTTCAGGAACTTGATTTCTTCCCTTTCTACTCTTACGGCCTTTACATCAAAGAATGTGCATAATAAAATAACAACTGGAAGAATAACCATGCAATAACTATTAAAAAGCAAGTTAATTATAAACAGATGGTTGGATAAAACACCCAATTTTCAGCAGAGTACAAATTTGTAAACCATTTTCCAGAAGAATGAGGAGAAAAAAATGTGTAGAACCCAAACACATGTTCACATTATTGTCAAAGTAGCACAGTTGGGCTGTGTGTAAGTGTACATAGAGATGTGACAGTGAGTGTATTTCTCATGTCCTAGATTTCTATTTTCATTATGTAGATGGACTTGCATGCTATTTTGACATCACATTGGAAAATCTTCTCTTACCTGCACTGGCTTTAGGAACCATATGTCTTCATTTACAGTCCAAAGCATATCTGTTAGTTCCATATGCTCTGTATAAATATGAGTTTATGTTTTGAGAGCAGGTACACATTTGCTTAGTTTAAAGTAACATTCCAGAAGCCAAGAGTGTCATTATTTAGAATAGAATGGTGGTTATTATGCTAATGAAGAAAGATGCCGATTCTAATATAATAGCCTGATCTAGTGGTTGGCAACCCTACCCATGGCAGGGGGTTGGAACTAGATAATCTTTGAGGTCCTGTGCAAACTAAGCCATTCTATAACTCTATGATTCTATGACTGATACTGACCGTTTTCAGAAGTTGCTACGTCGAGACTATGGAGACTTTCAGCAAGTATGGGGTAGCAGCAGCATGCCTTAAATGAAATCTGAATAACTACATCTCGCATTCATCTTAAGCTGACTTCTTATCATACCAAAAAGATCTTTTGCTAAGGGCGTTATTTTTTCTATCAATTCCCTTCAACTGAACATGAAGCTAAGGTATAACATATGCTGTGTGCATCATATGTTTGCCTGCATACCCATGCATATTGTCGCTTTGTGTTATTCCAGGAGTCTCTTGAGCACATGGGAAGAAGAGTTTCATTGGGTTGGAAATTTATGCTTCAGTAAATGCATTGTCAGTTTGGTGACCATCTGTAACTTACAGCATTATATTTTAAGCTGAAAAAAATAGTTGATAATAGTTTCTAAAACAGGCCCAATAATGTTCTGAATGCCCTGTACTTCTTGTGGTATGCTTTGTTTCTTTGTTTTTAATAAAACCTGAGTATTAATTCAAGTCTAGATAACCTTTCTGTGAGTTCTGTTACTTTAGATAAACACATCATTACAATTTCTGCACCAGAAGTAGTAATATCTGCAGATCAGTATTACAAACTCATATAGACAGTAAGGGAAAATAAACCTTTTGGAGCACCAGGACAAAGCAGTTACAGCTGTATTACTGTCTGGAGAGATATTTTCAGTGCTGGTCAGTTAGTACATAAGTCATGTTCTGTCTGAATTCTTTCCTCTGAGTGCACATGACACTTTTCCAACCCCCCCTTGTACCCCAAGAGTCTTGGTGGCATGACCACTGCCCTGGGCAGCCTGTGCCAGTGCCCAAAAACCCCATGGTGAAAAAGTGCATTAGGTCAATCCAGCAGATTCCTTCCAGCTGGCTCCCATGGGAAGATTCATGCAGCAGTCCAGTAACACCACCTGGGACAGTTTTGCTTTTGAACTCTTTTCCAGTGCCTGACTACTCTGTCGGTGAAGAGCCTTCTCCTGAAACTTCAACCTGACCTTCCCCTAAGGAGACTACAATATAGGTGAACTGCATTCATTACTCATCCTTCTGGTGCATTCATTCTCATAAGAAATGGTTTTGGTTTTTTTTTCAAGCGGGAAAACCGTGTTATTTTCTGCGTCTTTCCTGTAATATAGTAAAACATGAGAAGCCCAGTAGAGCACAGTATTACCTCAGCTGCATTTTCACAACCTGGAAAATACCTCCTATTAAATCATTTTTGTTTATCTTTTTTGTTTGCTCTGTCATAGACAGGATTTGAACAATAACATATAAGAGGGAAGCTAATGAACTCCCAGAGGTTTAAAATGAAACCACAGTGAATATTAACATCAGTCACCTAGCTCTATCGTTACATCTGTATGTAGAAAGATGACCTTTATTTAATTTACTTCCTACTCTCCAGGTTACTTATTGTGTTGATTTTAGAAGGTTTGCACTACTTTTATTATAATGGCATTGTAAAAGCAGCACGATGCAAAGCTGAAGAAATGCTGGAAGTCCTGAAGACTGATGTCAAAGTTTAAGAACAGTTTTTCTGTTAGCATTTACATACCAGGCATAAATATTTCAGACTGTTACTTTCTCACTTCATGAGCTTACAGTTCAAATATACGGGATTTTTTACATATGTATGTTTATGTGTATATATATATATATACATAATATCTCATTAAGCAGGAAAGAGTTAAAATGCAAATTAAACAATAATCAAAAAAGAAGGAGGGAGGGCAATCTTCTTTACTGTTGGAAAACACAAATCTAGTTAAAATTCTATGCTTCTACTTGTTGGTCCGGAAAAAAAAAGATATTACTTACCTCACATATATTCTGACAGCTAAATGTATTTTGGACAAACCATTTCAAACTGCTTAAAGTGATTTAATAGAATAAATCACTCTACTGCAAAAATTAAACTTTTCAAGTTTATATTACTCTTCAAAATCTGCTTCTTTCCTTGAGAGTTTTTTTAATTTTTTTTAATTTATTATTTTAGATTCCATGCTTAGATCAGAAAAGAACTCTCCTATTGTAGTCAGAGTGCTTCTGCTAATTTTCATGTCATCCAACAACCCAGAAAAACACATTCAAATAACTGAACAGAAAATAGCACGCTCTCAGGGGATGGCATCTATGTTGTTACCTGATTAGCTAAGATTGAAATAGAACACTATATCTGTATTTGTGACACATTTCTCAAATAAGAGCTTCTAAATGACACAACTGCTTTAGCTGTTTTGAAATTTACTACTTAAGAAGTGTTAAAATTCTTTTATTTGCTGCATCAGGACAATCTTATAATCCCTGTTACTTTGCAGATATGTTCTTACAAACATTAGCTGTGTCTTCTGATATGCATATGGCATTATAAGCTTTTTTATTCCAACACTTATTTTAATTAGATAGTGTTCATTATTTTTTCAAATTTTCAACTCTTGTTGTTGGTAATCTTGTTTTCAGTCAGGAAGTAGTACTGCCTAACCAGCACCAGGATTTTCTTGCTTTAATACAAAACCTTTCATAACTTCCTAAACTTGACATAAATCTCACTTCACTGTGATGTTGGGTACTGTGAGAGATATGGAAACCCATTGGATTTCCAGTCTTTGCACTAAAAACTTCAGTGCTGTGAAAATTACTCCAACAAGCATCATGCTCATATATAACTAGATAGCATTAGAGATGTGATTTTTTCTGTTAGATGACAGAGTTTCACAGTGACCTAACCTCTCTTTGTCACGTGCTGTTTTTAGCTTGTTTTAGCAATTGGTGTAGTGGCCAAGTGGCCATTATTTAACTTCTAGTCTAAGCAGCAGGAATGCCATACAAGATAAAAGCCTCACAAAAATAGAATCAGTCTATGAATATTGAATGTCATGGATTCAAAGTGTAGAATTTTGATTTTGATATAATCTTAATTTATGTAAGTGCTCATTTTTTCCACAGAACTCTCTTTTATTCACTTAAAGGACAATTATTTTCTGCTATGCACCAGGTTCAGTGTATGGAATGGCCTTGATGCTCTTTAATTCACTATATGTGAAACCTATTCTCAATACCAGGGCTAAAATGATCAATGTTTCCTTATTGTCATGCTTTGTAAGTATCCATAATTTTTTATAATGGAACATTGGTCTAGAACAGAATTTATTGTTAGCCATATTATCCACCAAAATGTAGATAATTAAAAACAAAGAAAACAAATAAAGGAAAACAAAACAGTTCTCAGGGAAGTGTGAAACCATACATCTCCATGTCTGTCACATGCTTTGGTCACATAAGCAGGTCACTCAATTCCTGCCCAGTGCAAAAAAATTAGGTTCATGAAATCACATTCTTGCTACAACTGGACTCTCTAGTTCTCTGCTGATTAATGGTCACCCTGTATTTCAGCACAGGAAGCCTGTTGATTTCTAGGATTTATAACATTTATTTTGTTAAATACTAATTAAAGTTGTCGTAAACTGTTGAGAAAAACGTAAGGATGCAAAAAAATAGGAAGCAATCAGACTTTAGCGTGTCTGAAATATAAGTGTCTGCAATAATTAACCATGAAAGTATCATGATATTTTTAACATCTAATATCAGTACAGATATTTTATTAAGTATTTAAATGAAAATGCCACAGAAATGGAATTATTATGAAGATAAACAATTTTTCCTTTCTATTTTTCACACAATGCAAGAAAATCCACTGAAAGGGATAACATGTATGAACATTTATATATTTACAAAACATTTTGGACTTTATCTTACAGTATTGCAGAACACAACTCCCAGTGGTACACTTAAATTATGGCATACTCTGCCATTCTATCACAAATCATTTTGATACTTAGTACAATATGTTCTGAGTCTCATTCACTATCTGTGAGTGAAAAGATGAGGTTGTTACTTCAGTAAGATAAGCTGCGAAGAGGAGAAAGTAGAATCAAAAGTACTGAATAACATATCTGTCTATTAGGAACACATTTGTCTTCCTAGCACAGGCAACGCTGATGGGACTTCTAAATTATTCAACATCTACAACAAACATGCTAAGTTTCAGTGGAAAGTTGAGGGCTTTTTTCTTTTGTTTTGTTTTGTTTAGTTTTGCTTTTAAAGGAAATTTGTATCTTATCCAATCATGCTCGTTATATTTACTGTACACTTTACTAAGATGTTTCAAAAGTTTGCCAGCTTTCTTGATAACGTTGTCACTTTGTTTTCTTACGGAAAAATTAGCAACTTACATTTGAAATTCATATCAAATTCTCAAGTCTTCAGATTTACCATCTATTATATAATCATATTTTATTCTTATTTTCTTTGGCTTTGATCAACCGATGAGGGACTGCAAGCAGATCTGTTAGAAGCATATATAAATTATTTTCAATAAAATTTATCCTGATCCATAAGGCTGAGATATTTAATTAAAGTCAATGGAAAAAAAAAATAGTAAGAAATCATAGTAAAATTTTATATTATATGAGCCTAAAACATTTCAATTGAGACCAAAGGGGTCTGATATAATACCTGACTCATGGTGAATGACACAGTATTTAAAGGAGTAAGGATGTTGTGCAATACTGCCCAAATTTAATGAAGGCAGAGTTCATAGATGTTAGATAACTCATTTACATGCAGAAGTGCTGACAGGATAACTGAAATGGCAAAAATACTCGAGAAGACAAATCTTTACGTAAATGATTTATGTTCTAGAGATGCATTTTACACAATGCCCTGTCCTGATTCTAGTTTCTGCACACATACTGACATTAGCTTTAAATTATGTAGATAACCTAACTCAGGAATAAATACAAGAATAGGCACAGCAACATGAAGTTTATTGCTGAAATTTTTATCCTATTGCAACACAGATAACAGTGGCTAAGTAACTAGCCTGTGAAGTCTCATTCTTCATTCTTCAAGCCCTTATGTCTAAGTATTTTACTGGTTAGTTGCAAAAGGTATTTTTATTATCCTAATTACCTTGATGAAACTTCAAATTCCTGTTTCTCAAATTTTACAAGTAGATCTTTGTTGTCATATGGTGAACAGTGGAGAAAGTGACTGAAGCACTGACAATTTTTTAAATTTTTTAAGGTACTCATGAATTAAAGTCTTCCTGTGCTCCCATCTACAAGTTAATTCTATTTTATTCTTAGCCAGTCTCTCTAAGGTAGCTTCTCAGATAAGAAACTTTTTTTTCTTTTTCTTTTTAGAGGCATAAATCCTCTAGCAACTTCTTTTCTGACAACATTGTTCAAATTTCTACCTGGGTTGAACTAACATATTATAATTTACATAGCAACATTGAAGTTTTAAAAGTTTCTGTTAAAAAATGCTGCCATAGAGTAATAAATACGTAGTAGAAAGCCTTATTTTCCTGAGGCAATTCATATTCTAAGCATAAACTGTTTATAGTATTATAAAATACTTATCAGGTGTAATTAACTGATATTTCTTAAAACAGTTAAATAGAAATTTTCAGCACACTTTGGAATTGGATTGATGATAAAGAAGCAATATTTTACATTTCTTGAAAAAAAAAGGCTGAAACACAAATATTAATATGATCTGACTTCAGTGTGGCTAAATAATTAATATCATTTAATTGAATTTTTTTCGATGGAAAAGGGATGAGATTTATTCAGCACTGAGACAGATGTGTTAATCCCCTCAAACCTCTAGCATGAGGATGGACCATTTTAATGACCTCCTTTAATTTGCTCCCTAATAACACATAGGTCAGTCAGCAAACACTTTCTAGTGACTACCTAACAACTGCTGACCCCAGAAGCTATTTGTATGGTGTTAATATTTCAGAGGGAAAGCATGAGTCATCATTTGGAATAGCTAGTTTAGTCCATATTTTGTCCATATGTACTTATTAAAAGGTTAATATTTCCTCTCCAATCATCAAAAGCAATATAAATGTTTATTTTAACATTTTGAATTTTAAAGTTCTTTTTCATTGTTCTCTTGCATATTAAACTATAATGTAATTTACCCTACAATACACTTGTGAGCATATCTTGCCACCAAACATTCAAGAAAATACAGTCAAATGCAGATAAATTTAAATAAACCCGAAAAGTAATGAATTAAATATACAATACTGGTAAAACTGAAGGCTAAGAAATAGGACACAGAGATCTAAATATACACTGTTCAGATACATTTATGGTATATGTGTATATTTATGTGCAGTTTTCAAACTACAACTGCAAATTGTCTTATTAAACTATCTGTAATTAAAAATCTTAGGAAGCTAATCTGACAGCCTCCAAGAGTAAGTGGAAGTATCAAAAGTAGATCTGAAATAGCATATCCTGCCAGATCATGATGTAAATATAGGTATGTCAGCAACACAACAAAAATTTTGTATGCTGTCTTAATATCTCCAGTTAAATAAGAATTCTCATTTCTGAGAAGAAATTATAGAACCAAGAATTGTTGGCATAAAACAGAAAATTATAGCCTGGAAACAATAATCTTTTAAGCTATCTCCTTTTCAGCTTAAGGAAATTTATTCTGGTTCTCTCCCATGTGAATTCCCGGTTCAAATCCTAAAATTAGTAGTCACTGAACACAGTCACTGAACATGCCAAACCCAGAATATTGAAAACATCAAAATAATATTAAATTCAGAGGTTTGCAAAATTAAAAAACAGGCTTTCAAAGCAATGACTGACGTCTACTCATAGAGAAAACTAGAGCAAGTAAAGACACATGGAGCCTTGAATCTGGAAGGATTGCGCTTAAGAGGAATTCTTGTAGTACATGTTTGTAGCAAAATACACTGAACTATCCATTAAGATTTCAAAATCAACCCAAAAAAGGATACTATTCCTAGAAACATCAATCTTCTTATGAAAGTTATCAGAAGGAAAAATAGACATAGCTTGACATAGTATAATTTCCACATTTCATTCAAAATCATTTAGTCTTTTTAATAGCATTCATAGACATTAATTCAGAGAAAATACTATGTCTGTCTACTGAAAAGTATATTCATTTACTTAATAAAACTTCACCGTGCATCCCTTAGCTTGGCATAAGCTCAGCACTGCTTTCAGGACTGAACATTAAGCACTTCTTCAAGTCAGAAGCACTTTTGAAAGCTCAAAGAGTTTTGATTAAATGTATTTCCACAACAGCACTATAGATTTATTTATCCAAAATTTCTAAAGATGAAAGCAGTGAATCTGATATGTTCATTCTATTATCATGTATTTGTGAATAAATGAAATAGAAAGCTAATAAGCAATGATTTAGTTGAATAAACAAAGCTTTTAATTCAACTCTGTTAATTTACCAGTGATAAAGATAGTGAAAAACTGAGCAGAAATTTAATGAGAAAACAAGAAATAATCCAAAGGAAACTTATCTAATGTCCATTCCACAGCTCCTATAACACTGAATGAGCCTATTGATTACAGAATACTAGCAACTACAACATGTAAATAGCCTTGAGATCAATGTGGTTTATACATCCTTAGTTACTGCAACCACCCATCTGTTTTAAGATCTTTGCAGTAGTTAAAAGAAGCAAATTGTTGCTTATTATATATCTAATGATGTGTGCTACTGTGTTAGATAAAAAGATCTAGATAGCTTTATCTCCAAAGGGAGCAGATGTCGTAAGTAGGTGCCTTTACCCTTTAAGCTAGACCTGAGATATCAGGTAGGAAAAAAATAACGTTTATATATATATATAATATCAGGTACATATAATATCAGGTAGAAAAAAAAGTTATACACATACACACACAAATGAAGGTTGCTCCAAAAGTAATGCCTGTGATTTATTTCTATGGAAACTACTACAGATCCAAAGTTCATAACAACACTGATAGAACAAATCCTCAGCTACAAAACACTGTTTTTCTACGTAAGCATCACCATTAGCTATGCATTTTCACCAGTGATGAGCAAGAGTCTGCATGCCGCACACCTAAAAATCTGCATCAGTGGTTGTGACCGACTGTTTCACAGATACTGCAATTTTGTATATGTCCTATACATTAAAATCTAACCACATCAAATAAAACAGATCTAGAACAACCATATACACAAAGTGAGTAAGAAAAATAAGGCTAAAAGAGCATGGGTGTAGAAGTGTCCAACTGCATTAGTGATCTGCATTAGAAAAATATCTTAATGGCATTAGAAAAATATCTTAATGTCTATGCAGTATATATATATATATAAAAAAACAAAACAGCTTAAAGGCAAAGCACATTTTTCAAACATATATTATATTCATTCAATTAAGAGAGTTACCAGGCAGTAGGTAAACACTTTTATGGTAAATATTTCCATAGCAGGGAAGTTTTCAGGTCTATAAACTGAAGGACAGAGAAAGGGCTAAGTTTACTGTCAAATTTCACACTTCAAACTTAAGAACTGTATTAGTGAAAACTTGAAAGTTGGTCAGTTACTCAAAATTGTTTCTATTGCAGTTTATCCTGCATTGTGCAACAAATAGCTTGTGACTGCTATTCTTGCATTTTACTTGTGAACATTTATATCACCTAATTTGCATAGTTTAAGGATTTACCTGTTCTTAAATTTATGCCTGAATTGCTTGGGTTTCAGTTATTTAGGACTTCTTTTAAGATCTGTGATTTACGTTTTATACCATCTGCACTCAAGAGACTGGATGTATAATTGTTGTGTTAGAAACATTAGTATTCATTCACACACATTAATGGGACTTATTTGCTGCAAGCTACTTGAAATAAAGCAGTTAATGAAGATTATTTTGTTGTTTTTTTTACTCTGAGGGGATAAAAAAAGAAAGTCGTATAGTCATACAATTAGTAACACTCTAGAAAAGTTAAGCAAGCATTGCTCTGTGACTGCACAATATAAATTATTCATCTAGCACAGCGAAAATTGAAAATATGCAAAATCTAGTTTAGCACTGAACTCAGTCAAAATGCTAGTGTGATCATACTCAAGTGTCCATTATCCGGACTGAAAAATTTCATCAATCATTGATCCCAGTTGACATTATTACCAACCTTCGAAATCATATATAGCAATATACTCAATTAGCAAATACTTCACCCAGTTTTATGCATATGCTGTAACTGTGGTCTTGCATATACACATGAGAGCTATTGCAATAAAAGGTTATGAACAGGCCAATAGCTTCTGTACATGATAGTCATCAGCTGTCTGAGATTTGGAACGTCCAGCAATGTACCAGCTATTTCTTGGTCAATCCAGGAGTGAACACAAAGCTTTCCAGCTCATATTTTCTGAGGCCCAAACCTTAACATCAGTTAGACAAACGTGACAACTTTTTAAATAAAAATTAAGGAGATTCTATCCTGTTAGCTTCAGCATTTATTCTAGATCTCTGAATATAGCAATAAGTTAACTCAAACGCTTTGTTACAAATTATCCTACAATTCAAGGGAAGACAAGTGGAAAATGGTGCATGATTGTAATTTCTTCTTGACTCATTAGCTGTTGAATCAGACTTCTTTTGCCAGCATATGTGGGATCTGGATTGAACTCCTCTGAAAAGATTTAAGTTTGGAATTTTTACCTCCCAGGAAAACTCCCAACAACTTTCTCCAGTATGATTGTTCTAGCTATCAAGCCATGGCCTTACTTTTTTCATTTTGTCCACAGATTTTTATAGAAAAACTGAGGTTAGCTAAAAGTAGTGAACTATATTCTTTATTACACATATGCACAGGAAACATCAATTTCCAAAGTTTATTTCTAGTTTAGTAGATTTAGCTGAAACCTATGCACAATTACAGAAAGAAATGCCCACTCAAGTGTTCATGTTTTCCAGCACTTGTAAATGCTCTCTGACTTCAACTTTGATGTTCAAATTGTACCTATGTCCAGCCTGTAGTAGTCAAGGTCTAAAGTTTGTATCAAGATATCCAACTTCTGAGTTTTACATTATGATATTTGAGAAAAATATTATATCCCATCCTTCTTGTAAATTAAATGATTTACATTAACTCAAGTGTACAACAGTTATAAGTGTAATCTAGTATTTTTGAAGAAATATTGTGGATTCCTTGCTGATAGTATCATTGTATCCCTGCAGAATGTTAATAAATAATCATATTGCATCTATGCCCTGATATTATACAGAAATTGACTTTGCCATCTGGCTTTCCTGAATTTTTATCAGGTCTTTTTGATTAGGTTCAATTCATTGATTTCCATTGTTCCCCAGCTTCTACTTTTTTCAGTACCATTAAAACTGAGTCCATTTTCAGTGCACTGCAGGGTTCTCAAGTGGAACCTAAAATGAATAGGATTTTCCCACAGGATTTCACACCTACATCTACTAGCAAAAGTCATGTCATGCTTGCCTAGTGGTGCATGTAATTCAATTTTTGTTTTATTAAGATATGAAGATGACCGTTCCACTAAAAGAAATATAATAAAAAAACTTAAAAACTCAAAGTGAAAAATGAGTCCACCAAAGAAAAATTAGAGGACTCTGCAAGCAGCTGGAAGGTTGGAATGCTATAATTACACTGAATATATTAAAATCAAAGTCATCATCGAGTCTTCACTTGGCTAGATCATATTACTATGTTAGTTTGCTTTTTCTAAACTGTTGCAAAATAAAGGCATTCATGAAACATTTCAAAGTTAAAAGAATATAATACCCAAGCATTGATATACTTCAGATACATATTCTGTAAATTTCAGAGTAGAAAACCCTGCAAGACTATTCTCTTTCAACTTTGCACAGAATGCTAATTAAACTATAAAGTAGATTTTGTAATGACAATGTATAATAAACATGCTCTCCCTTGTAAGGAAAATTCTTTAGAGTGTTGCTTTCATAAGAAATACAGAACTTAGACAAGTCTCTAAATTAAGACTGTACTTAATTGGATTTCCAAAGTAGCAAAATCCAGACCTAAACTACTCCCAGCACTTAACAGGAGGGAACCCTAAAAGACACTACAATAACTACAATTTTAATTTAAAAATAAACAAATGAAAAACAGTCTATCCCCCACCAAACCAACTTGATTTTACAATTTAGATGCTGAACAATGAGGTTTAAATTTTCTAGTTACTATTGTATAAATCTTTAAGTATTTCAGAAGTAAAACCCATTAAATCCCTTGGAAAGAAGACTAGACTAACCCCATGAATTTTGGGTCCATACAACAAGATTCTCAAAGATTTCAGTCTGAATGAAAAGCACACTAACACTACTTCAAATGTCACTCACAAGGTACTACTTTCACATTTACTGTCTAAACATATTCAAGATGTTCTTAGCTTTACCTCACTGATGCCTAAACAAACTTATGGTATGAATGATGACAAGTTATTTTTTTGCCATGGACTAAAGCAATAGATTTACTGATAGACAGTTGCTGCAGGGCAATGTTTTACCTTCTCATTGAAGGATGAAGGAACACAGGACCATAAGAACAGTATTTTTTGTATTTCTCTCCCTTAAAAAGAAAGGAAACATATAATATGTGCAGTGATTTACTAGTATATGTCTTTCTCTTGATGAAATAGAAGTTTCAGAATAGTCACAAAAATTGACTAGCAGATAATTAATTAAACATCCCTCTAACTCATTGCCCCTCAGACATCAGAACTGGAACTTCCCTAGAATATACTCCAAATTCTCAGTAATCTATAGCTCAATGACTTTGATGGAGCAGTGATGATTTTAGCTTTCTATTTCCTTTCATGAATTTCTCTCCCACCCTTCCCATCTTTTTCTAAACTTTTTTTTCCAAGTAAACTTTCAGCATTTATATCAGCATGTGGTATCTTGCACAACTTGATAGCGTTGTATGAAGAAACATCCAATTTACCTTTTTTGAGTGTGTGATTTTGCTTCCAATTGCAGTTGCTAATCTAATTTCTCCCTTCCACACATTGGTGATAATCCAATCAATGATATTACACATTCAGATAGAAAAAACTGCCAGGTCTGCTTGACAATCCCAGTGTGTTTACTTCCCTGAAATAGTAAAAATAGTAAAAAACATTGACTAATGCTCAATTTGTGATCTGAAGTAGTTACCAGAAGAACTTTCTACTGGGCAACTCTCCTTAATTCTGTAATCATGCAGGTCATTCCTGTCTACACATGATGACTTTCTGCACTTTTTATTCTTTTTATAGAAGAAAAAGATCTTAATTCAGTTTTCCAAGGGAATTTACTTAATTCAACCTCTCAGATGAAACAGAGATAGGTGTTTCCAAGTGTTATTTTCAAGCCAGTTATACCTTCACTTTAGATTAATTTCCCTGGTTTACTCTGAAGAATCAAAATCTCATAAGGTTTTTTTGTTTCTGTTTTTTTTTTTTTTTTTTTCATCAAGCCATGCAATCTACTGCTTCTCTTCTAGCAACAAGACTTCTTAGCCTGCCATAGGAAAAAAATTAATTGGCTTCATAGATAATTATTGAAAAATTCTTGTTGAAGTTTTCTCATTACCAAGTACGTGCTCAAAAGTAGTATGTTTATTTTAATGTTATTCCTGGAATTGAAATTACTTTTCTCCATCTGTAATTCTCCAACTTTTACAGTTTCAAAAAATCATGGATTTCACTTTCCTACTTTCAGGGCAACATCCATCTTCCCCTAGAAGTGTGGACAATTGAGAGCTCCTCAGCGAACAGCCTGTTTGACATATCCTGCCCCAAAAAGAGAACTGAACTCCAGAACAAGAATGAATGAGCTCCAAGAGAGAAATCAGCTTAGAAATACAGCATTTCAAAATCTCTCAGCCAGTACTTCAGCATTAACAGAGACGAATAATTTAAAGAGGAAGCTCACATCACACCTCAGTGACCCCATGAAAGCATAATCCCTGGCCAAAACACGAAGTCCATAAATATCCCCTTAACACCTTCCCTTGCCAGGTGCCATGGAATTTTTTCCATATCATTTTAAAAGAAATAAACATGAAAAAAAAAAAAAAATTGCAAGCACAAATAGGAATGTTTGATATGACTGAAAATTAAATCAATAAGGAGTTTTCCATTTATTTTTATAATTAGAACTAATTTAGTAAAATAACTGGTTTTGGTTCTGTCATAGGATAAAAATGCAGATTGCAAAGTAGATTAGAAAGGTATCCAATTTACTTATTAAAAAGACAGGAAACACAAATGACAGCGCTACTGCATTATTTAAATTTAATTTTAAAATATAATTTATATGATGAAAAATCTCTCTAATCATACCCAATGTCATGGAATAGCTTTAGTAAAATATATTATTAAATAATTTTTCTTTCCTGTTCATAAATGAATTCCAAATACTAAAAATTCTTTGAGATACTGTACATTTATCTTAATTTCATAATATATAGTAATTATAATACTATTATAATAATTATGTTTTTGCATAAATATGTCTTTTTCTGAGACTGTACAGAGAATTTAATGTGAGCACTATCTTCTGACAGAGATATTCACAGTCTATTTGCATTTCTACTTCATGCACTCTCATTGATGAGTGTTATTCCAGTGGTTGCCTTTGACAGCATCTTTCTCCTAAAAGATAACTATAGAAGGAAAACATTTGGAATTGAAAACTTTTCAGTCATCCACCTGCCTATGCCTCTTCAGTTGTCAGACAGTATACAGTGGGCCCCAGTTTTCCAAAAAGGCAGTTCCCTTCCATCACCAAGGATGTAGGGCAGCATGGATAAGACATGCTGATGTTTTGGTAAACATAAGAGAAAATGAAAAAAATACATATGCAGATTAAGGCATATTTTTATAGGTATCATAAAATACTTATATTTGATATGATGAGATTGGGTAGATTAAATAAATCAAAATGCATGGTCATATGCCTCAATTAAAGAGGAATGAACCACATCTTTTTATTGGAATTCTTTCTTCTCAACAGTGATAATGTTCTTTCAGTCTCAGTGAAAATCCAGTTATAACACTGGTGCTTATTTTACTGTCTAATTAAAGCAGGTTGGATTGTCCAATATGAAAAAGCTGAAAAGTGTAATTTAATTCCTGCAGTTCTATTTTCTTAGTGAGACTGCTCTCTACACTTTAAAATAAAAGTCAAAGCATAGTCAGACCTGACAACTAACATTACCCGACCTCTATATTTGTTTGTGAATATGACACATTTATTTTAAAGAGATAGGCCAAGACAATTCAGATAAGTCACCCTGAATCAACTCCATATAATGATTAAATATTACTGAAAAGTGTCAACTACTACAGTAAACCCACTAAGAAAAGGCAAAAACAGATTTCTGCCTCTGAAAGGCAATAGTTTGTTTATATTAAAAGTCTCATGTATAAGTATTGAAGATATAGTTGAGAAATACTAGTATCACAGGATTCTTATAAAGTAATTCTGCTATCCAATTAATTTTCATGGAAAATGCAGCAAGATTAACATTGATATGAGCATTACCAAAATTGTGATAAATAATATTCTCAGGAATTATGTTAGTTTTACATGTTGATGAGTAGATAAGGAGAATTAAGCTTCTCAAGAGAGAAAAAGAGTTTGTCTGAGGTATGAAATGCCCAAATTTGATCATGAATGTGCTCTGTTTCTGAAAGCTGCCAGACACATTATCTTGACTTCAGCTTGGATATGTCTTTTTTTTCCTACTGTTAGTGAGTTTGTTTGTAGAATGAAAACCATTGTGAAAAATTATTCTTGACTATATTAAACTTTATAAATACAAACAGCTGTAATGAAGGAATTATGGTAAGGAGGTAAAATTGTAGGCAATATAATTTTCATGAAGCATGCATGTGTTTCAGAAATACTTGACATAGAACTCTAAGGAATATTGGCTGAGTAGACAAGCACCTATGTGCTTTCTTTAATCCTCATCACTGAAAAAGGAATTTATTCTGTCAGTTATTTCAAATCAAAATACAAATACTAAAATGAAATAAATATATATAAATAAAAACAGGTAAAAATATAGAACAAAAAGAAAAAAACCCAGCTGGTAATCTATCTTGTACATTAAGCAGAAAGCAAAGACTGGTATTAATTTTATTACTGGTATTATATTATACTGGTATTGTATTACTTCTAGGCAGATATTTGAGCAATACAAGCATCAAATGAGAAAACAGTAAAAGAATTCAGCAATTCAAGAGTCCAGTTCTGTTCCTCCTAAATCCTTCCTCTTTTCCAACAGTGATTAAAAAGATGGGAAGGTGGTGTTAAGTAAAACATGGTGCTAGAAACATAATGGTTTTATGTTTATACAGGATGTTCAATTGCGTTATTGAACACAACTCAATAAAAGGAGCCATCTTGTTAATGATTATTTGCAGATATTCAAAACCTGCTCTGTTTAACCCTGCTTGAGAAGGTGATTGGACTAGATGGTCTAAAGAGATCCATCATAACCTCATCACTTCTGTAATCCTGTTATTCTCACACTTGAGAATGCTATTTGTTCTGAAGTATGTACACTGTAGGCTTTAATTTACTAGTTTTGATGTTCCTGCTCTATACTGCTCTGTGCAAATAAAATGTACTAGCAGTATATCATAAGGCAGTTAGGGAGCTAGTACCATGTTTTACCTCAGACACAAAGCATCACTGAACAACAGGTTGAGTGATATAGAGTCCTCCAGTCATTTCTCAGATTCTCAGGAAAAAAAGATAATTGTAAAGTACAGAAAGACTTCCTCCAATAATCATTAATTGATTAATCAATCTGAGTTAAAACCAAGATGGGCCAAAAATAGTATGATAGAGCATGTGGGACATGGAAAACAGTGCCACATCATTTTAAATTTCTGGATCAGCACGTACACAAAGCTAAATGCATATGGGAAGATTTTGAATGTCTATGTCATGGCAATTTGGGGGAATTAAAATCCTGTAATTACTGCCATTTTCTTTGCCTTCATTCCAGAGCTTCTCATATACTAGGTTTTCACATGCTGATTCCTTTTTACCATACATGTTCATCTAAAGACAACAAAACATGCAGTAAATATACTTTACTAATATGATGGTGGGATATAAATAATTAAAAAGAAAGAAAGAAAGAAAGAAAGAAAGAAAGAAAGAAAGAAAGAAAGAAAGAAAGAAAGAAAAAGAATGAATGAATACAAATCCACAGCAGGATCCACATATTACATCAATAAATACAGAGGACATCCTCCCCCTTTTCCCAAGTTCTAAGAGTTAATATAAATGGACAAATGTATAATAAAGCAGGACATAAAATGTCCTAAGTAACTCATCTGCTCTGTATTGAATTGAAGTATGCCCAAGTTCAGGCTTACGTATCCCTCAGGCCAGAGACTCTTTCAAATAGAATTTTTGGTAGATAAAGCAACATTTGCCTACAGCACCTGTCAAGTATTCATTGAGAACTGAATCATGTGCTTTCTAAGCACATATTAACTTGGGGTACTGTCAAGATCTAGTGATGACCCGAAGCTGAACATTGTAGCAGCGTTTGTCCAAGAAAAGAAGGAAAGAGGGTACTTTGCTCAGAAGAACATGGCTGTGAAAAAAGAATAGGAAATATTAGTAAGAAAGAGTTCCTCATAAGAGAGGTGTGATGTACAAGGAGGGCTATATTTTAATAAAATGAAGACATTGCTAGAACTGCAGCTTTCTTAAGGAGTTACAGATATTTTTTTCTCTTATATAAAAGTTGAGTTCTGCTTAACAGCTTTACTCTGATAATCATCTGCACCTGGAAAAGAACTGAGATTATCAGAACTAGGTAATGTCCCTAGAAATTACACACTGAAAACTGACATTCAGACTAAAATGGAGCATAAAGTGGTCCTCAACTAGAGAGATGTTAACTGTATCAAAAGAATACCCTCTCTACACCACTCTACAGGGAAATGACCAGCACAGGTCCCCAGCAAGACAATAAGTATTTGCAGGTTGCTGCCTTCACAGAACAATTACTCCATGAAAAATCGCACTGCTGACAGTGGTAAAAGCAAGACATTAGTCCAATCAAATAGCTTCGTAGTCTGAAAATAAGCAGATATTGGGCCTGTTTTAGTTATATCATTTTATTCCTTTGCATAGTACCTCTCAGACACCCAATTCTTTGAATACCTCAAGACTATTCTACAAACAGTAAAAAGTAGTTCAAAGTTGTACTTCTAGGAATTGTGGCAGGTTTCCTCAGACTGCAAGCTGCAACATTAAACTCTAACTCAGCCTTTCCACACAGTATCCATGTCCCAGAATCACATTTATTGATAGACAGATATTTGAGCAATACAGTCATAAAGCGAGAAAACATTAAAGGCTTTTAACAATTCAAGACTCCAGCTCTGTTCCGCCTAAATCCTTCCTCTTTTCCAACAGTGAATCATGGACTGAACAATATTGTTCCTCCTCCACTTTATGCCTTTCCATTAGTATCAGCCAATTTCACAGAGTAAGGCCACAACCTCTGTCTTGAGTGGTTAAATTCACTCTCTCCAGCCATAATCAAGAAGTGTTTTCCTGTCAGATATACCGTAAGTGGTCCAGACTGCCAGCTGCAGTAGAACCATCCTCTTTTGGCAACCCAAAATCATCTTGTTTTCTTTGTCTTCCCTTCCTACCCACAAACCAGGGATGTATTTTTGGCACAGAAAAGCCAACAGGTGTACCTCAGTGTTAAAAAGACATGTGGCATCAGTGCTTTGAAGACGTCACTGATGAGTCTCCCAGCTGCAAATGATGCCACTCACCTTATTATGCAAAGTGCCTATACAAAGTTATTATTGCTAGGCATCTATGCCCCTGTGAGGTGGTCCAACGAATTAAAAATATCTGATGAAAATGGGCATGACTGCAGGGAGCCAAGAGTCCCCACAGTGTAATAAAGTTTTTTTCTTTAAAAACATCAAAATCTGATTTCCGAGTCAAAGGCATCAATCTGCCTAAATGCATCCTATGTTTATGCTTCTAGTAATAAAGCACAATACTTACTTTTTCATTATTCTATCATATAGAAAGTACAGTTTATTAAATTCTCCAAATTAAAAAAATATATACTTTTAAACCTGCAGGAGCAACATTTAATATAAATAAAATCTACATAAATTCACCTTCTACAATAATTAAAAAAGATAAAGAAAAAAAATTAGATGCTGCGCAAATGTGAAAGTACTAAATAACAACAACCAATATAAACTGCAGTTTTATATCTGAGTCTAAACAAGGCACACAGTATGCTATTTCTAAGACATCAGTATAAGAATAATTTCACTGAAATTGGTTAAAAAGCTACCTCGAATGAAATTATCTTCAAGTAGCAGGTCGAAGCTTAACAGAAATCAATATTTTTCATTTAAGTTTACTTTTATTCCTTCAGATGAGAGAAAAAAGAAAACTAGAATTGTAGATACTGCAAGAAGATCTAAAAAAATCTAATAAGTGTGTGAACAAATACTTTCTTTTGATTTGCAAGAAGAACTTTTGAAAAATAACTCTAAACTGCATCCTTTTAATATGCTTGCTTCTGTGACGCTCTATGGAGAATGAAAAACTTAAACTTGACATTTCCTGTCAAAACGAACATACTCCGTGTTCTCTGTTATATCTTTTATGTTTTGCACAAGTGGGAGTTGGGATATACTGGAAAATCCCCAGCAAATCCTTCACTTACAAGAAAGTTAAATTCTTGATTATCCAACAAAGTAATTTTACATCTCAAACTCATGAGGCCTTCTAAACTAACCTGGAATATAAGCAAAAAGTCATATAGATACACATATATGTCAGACTCACAACGTAGATAGATCTTCTTTAATTTCCTAATAAAGGAATTTTTCTCTCCAAATAATAAATGTTCTATAGTTTCCTGGGCAACTAGTACACATTATTTCAGTGAAGAACCAAGTTACAAAGAGTCAACTTACTTTAATTCCTATTTAAGTTTATAGGAAGATTAGAACTGAAGTTCCTTTTTACCCTTGAAGACATAAACATTTTCAAATAACTTATTCTCATTTAGTGAATGGCTGTTTGAGGCACGCTATGTGGGATACAGAACGTGGACAATAAAAAAATTGCTATCAAAAAGTAATTTCATTCATGCTCTGAACATTCCAGCATGTATAAAAGCTGATCAGATGCAACAAGATGAAAAAAAAACCCATACTTTATTTCCATTAATTTGTTGGCCATTGCAACCAAGAATTCAGACATAGAATCTGAGCCATAGCCTCCTAATTCATGATGGTTGCTCCAGGATGAAGCGCTAATTGTGCATATTATTTTCATAACATATTCGTGCTCTATTTGTGTTTAGAAAACATTTGTATTCTAACAGAAATTTGGGATCACAGGAACAGGACTTCAATTGAGACAAAATGTTTAAAGACACGTTCAATAAAAATCCCACAATTTAAATTTCTGACAGTACTCATCTTGTAAACATAATAAGGGAGACAGTAAGAAAACTTCTGCCTAGAACCATACTGATGTACAGATAAACTGCTTCTATTTCAGCTGTTGGGATACTATATCAAAAGTTTTCCATTTTATCATACGATCATATGATTTGTTAACTACTGCTTTACAGATGTTAATAAACATGAATTTCTCTATTCCAACCATCTAATCCTTGTGCATACTCAGGCTGTTGAGTTTGTGAACATGCCCATAAAAAAATGTTACTTGAAGCACGGTTCTAGGAAGCAGTTCCTCTACAACACACCTTTAACTGTTCTGGCTTGATTGGCAGAAGAAGTCAGTAACTACAAAATTATCTGGTTGTGTAGACATTCAGGAATGAGTCAACATACTGTGTGTTCTGTAATCAAGCACTGCCTGTAAGTAAGAATGAGCATTCAGTGTCATCAGGTCTTCTAATGACTTGTGTAACACAAAGAAAAATGTTTCACACTTTGCCTAAGAAAAGAATCCTAAAGCCAGCTATTGGTGAATGATGTATTATGTCTCTGTGCAGGAATACTTACCAAATTTATGCAAATCTGGAAGTCAGAGCATTCATCCACTATTTCCAGTATGGTATAAAAAGGCAGCACTTGCCATCCATCACTCAGATACTTCACATTCCTATCCTCACCTTTGGAGATATCAGACAGAAGCACTGCTACTTTATATGCTTCCTAGCTGTTCAGTTAGATGTCCCGGTAGTACTTTTTTCTACTGTTAAACTAGAATGGCCTACTCCCTCCTCTTCTGCCACTGATAGGACAACATGAAACTTCTGCCAAAAATAACTCCTCTGATCTGTATCTTTCTTTCTTTCTTTTCCAAGGCTGCTAGAGATAACTTACCTCTATCTTGACATATAGCTCCCTTCAGGTATTAACTTCACTGTGATAGATACTGTCTCCCACCTACTTCTCTCTTTTTTTCCTGTTTCCACTATTGCTTGAATCTCCCTGCCCTCTTATCGCAGGTCTGGCCAAGACCATAAGGTTAGAAAAGACCTTCAAGATCATCTAGTCCAGCCATCTACCAACAACCTATATTGCCCACTATGCCAGGTCCCTAAGAGCCACATCCACATATGATACATGAAGATTTTGTTGCTATCGTTTGGAACTACATAGTGTGTGATATGCATGTGACCATGTGCAATATATAGTCTGCAGCCTTCAGAGCCTACAGTCAAGATCCCTAAGGATATTTCTAATCTCCCTGCGGTTTCTGTAATATCTTAAGCATAAAGCTTCCCTCCTCACTACTGTAGTTTATAGTTTCATCTTCTGAAGCCGCACAGTACTTAGAGAGCAAGTGGAGACTTTATAAATTCATATTATTATACATGTCATAATAATGGAGAAAGCACCTTGACTTACAACTCCCAGAACAAAAAACAAGCAGGCAAGCAAAAATACAAGAAATAAAACCTTCTCTCTGGGACCACTGACATCCTGTAAGACCTTGAAGTATAGAACAATTCTCCCATGGTATTAAAGCCTCACAGTCCTCTTCATCAAGCTGCAGTGGGAAGCTTTCCTTCATTGCACAGGAACTTATTCAAATAACGCCATAGCTTAGAGAATATGCAGCCTTTTCATATCTTTTTTTTTTTCACCAAACTTTGTTCTAATTTACAAGCAGAAAACCCAAGACAATTTGTTTCTTTAATTTAATTGGTCTACTTAGCATACTCAATGCTATACCAAGAAAAAAAAACAAAAACAAAACATAAAATGTTATCACTTTTTAGATTACTCTTGTATCTGCTCTTAGATAAAGTGTATGATCTATGCAATAGGCCCAGCTAGCAAGTAGCAGATTAAATACAGACTGAGGAATAGAGTAGTACATAAAATTCAGAAAATAAATCTAAATTTATAAAATACATTCCCAAAATTGCCATTTCTCCCAGTCTTTTCTCAGCTGTTTGCCAGATTTTCATCCACCAGTCACTGTCACATCATAACTTCTCTTATCTTTTTTATGTCCTCATTAACAGGACATCTATATTCACCTTTTAGCATTCTTCCTCCCAGCAAGTATGTTTTCCATAACCCCTCAGGGAGGGTCCGAATACATTTTTTTTTAAAATCATCTGATACTCTTGTTTTTCAAGAAAAATTATGTGATCTAATATAATGCTTTTTCTGATAAAGATATCTCCATGAGCCTGACACAATTCAGACACATCCATGTATGTACTGAAACATTCATATGAAAGGATTTATTCTTTGTTTACTTTAAAAAAAAAAAGCAAAAAAATGTTGATCTGTTTTCTATACGTAAAAAGATTCTTTTATTTTTATTTTCTATGTTTTTGCTGGGGGGAGGGGAAGGTGGTTTGAGCAGAGCGAGATGGGATGGGATTGTTTGACTGTTTGAATATTGATAAAATTTTGAAGTTGGAAAATGCAACCAAATAAGAAATGAGCAGATTCTCCTGATTGTATTGATACTGTACTGATTGTTTAGTGATGTCCATGACATTTTGGAAATTAACTGTGTCCATATATATCACTTACATAATGAGCTCTATTCAAGACTTAGCCAGTAATTCACTTAGAATGAAGAAACAGAACTAAACTGTAGTTTGGATTGTATTTTCATTTCTAAAATTTACCAAGTGTTATGTTTCTAGCTTCATTACTTAACCCTCACAACTCAGAAATTGCTTTGGGCATCTGACATGTTCCGCAGCATTATCAATAAGGAGTACACAGCCATACAGAAATGGTATGCAAGTGTTTTGTTTACTAAGAAATACTAAATTTTGGTAAGAAGTCAATGCAAGGTGCTAGAAAATGGTTCTTTCATACTCAATTTCCATCAGTGCTAGAATAGAACTACTACTCTAATTTCTATCTCACAGTCGATTCTGCCATCTGATTTTCTTATCGATCTCTGCAACAATTTTCCTGGAATTAAGAGTGATGATACAATCATGGCACTCAGCACATAAAGTACCTGGTATAAGTTTTGTTCTCACTCTAATCCTGGTTTCATTATTTTTTTTCAAAATCAAGGGAAGGTGCACACAGGCCCTCTGAGATTTTCTCTTGAGTGACTTCTATACATTTCCATCTTGAATAAATGCCAGATTGTTTCCGCAGTGCTTTTTGGGTTTTTTTTGTTGTTTTTGTTTTGTTTTTACGGTGTGTGTGTGACACATACTAAGTACTTTCTAAGCATCACTTGACATGAAGGGTTGATATAGTGTGTGACCTTTTGCAGACTGAACCGTCTTGCAGTTTTACAGTCTTTCATTGCACAATGTACATTACTTTCAATTTTTCTTTTTTATAAAAGATATACTGGGTGTAAGCTGATGAGAAGAATCCAAACAAACAATGCGTAAAACAAATATAATGTATAGAAAATATTAAAATATTGTGATCGTGTCAGAAATACCTCACTGAGACATTTTAGAGAGTTTAGTGGTTCAAGGAAACCAGTGTGTTCTACCTGTCTTACATACAAATGAAATTTGTGGGTAAAAGGGCGCATCTATGTACATATTACTCAAGTACATATCCAGCCTTACCCTGAACTTCAACTCATTTTTTACTAGCACTAAAATGATAACACAAAAAGGAAGCAAAGTCCTTGACTATTCTAAAGTACAGTTCTCATGTGTCTTCTTTCTTACCTCTTCAGAGCTGCTGGCAAATAAACATCTTTTTCTTAAATACCAAGTCAGTGTGGCAGATACATTTAGTTCTTTCCTATCCTTTTCTTGTCAGAAAGGCAGTAAATGTGTTAAGCCTTCCACTTAAGATGCAGCTGTAATGTATCCATTGTATAACTCTCTGTGAGCTAGCTATACAACAATCACATTGCTGAATGTCATTCAAGAATGTAAGTTCCTGCCAGCTGACCTGAAAGCACAGTATTTTTGCAGCTGGGATCGGTTGAAATATTCAACTACAAGAGGACATCAAACAATGTTTTCTAATGTTTCACTCATAATATGAAAATATTTTAAAGCAAAAATATCTGTCAATTACCGTTTCAAGTGTGTATTAAAAGTAAATCCACGTTTCATTATTTCACCTTGAAAAACATTTTCTTTTAGTACTTAGGAGACAAGAACCTTTGGTGCCCAAAAATGTCTTCTTTAAAAAGAAGACAGGCTATATTTTCTAAGAAAAGGTATAGAAAATGCAATTAAAAGTGTCAAAACAAACAGCAACGGAAATCATAAAAGTGGTCATTGATAGAGAAATCGCTTCTAGCTTGCACAGCTTTGTAATGTATGGGTGTCATAACTTCCGATCAAAGTCATATGCAATGCTGAGACTTGATATATTTCTCACCTGCCTACCAAAGAGAAGTAGTGTTACTTCAAATCTTGAGAGTTTCTAGATTTTACAGAGAAGGGATATAATTCTGTAAGAGTTTGGAGAATGTCTTGGGCAATAAGGATTATTTTTGTTATCTGTGGAACTTCAGCTTTAAAGTTGTTTTAATGCCTAGCTGAAGAAACCTCATCTTGGATAACTACCACAGCAGAATAATGCAGGGGAATCAACAACTTTTTAAAAGCATCCCCCAGCAAAATGAAAGCTTCTACTCTAGAGTGAGAAATATATATATATATATTTATGAGAAAAGATATAATGTGGAAAAAAAAAAGATAAGCTGGTTGAAGAGAAAAAAAACAAAAAAAAAACAAAAAAAAAACAACACAGGAAAACAAGTCCAAAACAGGGAAATCAATGCAATATGAAACAAACAACAAACAAACAAACAAACAAAAAAGGGAGGGAAGAAGAGAGAGAAATAAGCCAGTTACAGGCAATGTCAAATTATGTAGTTAAATGAAAGAATGAGTTAAAATATTGATATGATAAATCAGCAAAGATCAGGGACTCAAATTCACCGAGAGCAACAGAATGCCTTGGACTGGTTCTTAGTACTGCAGTGCTGGGAAAGCATATATTGCTCTGATTTTCTCATTGCATAGGAGAAGCCATACAAAGCTTGTTTTGTATTTACTGCCATTGTTTTAATTATAAACTTTGACATGTACCATCCCATAAAGTGAGGATGGTTGGTGTCAGGTCTCCTATTTCTTACGCACTGTTGCATTTGTGCTATAATTTTTCATTATTTTTTCTTAAGGAAAAGGAAGTAAGCTTTCAGGCAGGAGAACTGGGCATTTGTTTGTAGTGATTTTTTTTTTAATTGGCAACCCAGGGGAATTAAAACAAGAATAAAAGATAACTGCTAAGAAAGACAGAGCAAGAGAATGTATATCCTTTCTTCCAGTTTCAAACATTATATGTTCAAACACCTTTCGGATACAGTATGTCAGATTGCATTTCACCATATAACATGACATAACACAACGTGACACACCAATTGTTTTGTGACAGAAATATAAAGAAAATGAGCTTCTCCACTCTGCTGGTAAGAAATCATTTTAAGTAGAGATACACCAGATTTCTCCTAAACATCAATGCATTCAAGCATAATGGCCTTGAGAGTTACCCCCTTCCAGGTGCTCCTACTACCAGGGCTCAGGGACAGTACTGCAACAGTGCAGAAGTGAGTTCTTCCCCTCCACAGACTGCTCTCTGTTGGGAGGCCTGAGCCAAGTTGAGCCTACTTTCCTGTAGGATCTGTTATTAAGTTGAGATTCTCATGCTTGGCCTCAACCTGACCTACAGACCAGTGTAGTAGCCAGGGATACACCTGGCCATGTGCCCCACTGATGCAGACTCAGATCCATAGATTGATTTCCTGGTCCACCTCAGACCTCCTCTTCACTATGGACTAGGCAGACAACCAGTGGCACATATCTGACCCTGTTCAAATACACCAGATCTGATCCTGACTCCAATTCACTCTGTGCCCAGCTTGACCCCACGCGCAGTTGGTCAGACCTGTCTGCCATCACTATGCATGCTCACTCACCTTGCTTGGAGACTGTAGGATGAGACCCTGACTGTGTCATCATGCTCAGTTCCTGGCTCCTCTCCCTGAAAGCACAGCTGGTTTGCGTTGTGCCCTAGCAGAAAAAGAAGTTTTCAATAAGAAACAGTACTGCTCTGTTCAACTCTATAGGCCCCAATGGTACTGTACATTCTAGAGTCACATAGCCTTCCCAACCTTGTACACTTTAATTGCAAATACTTTAATGTCAAAGTATGTTCGTAGGACTCGCACTGAGTGGAGGACCTTTAATTTTCAGAGTGATTAACAGGATAGTTCAGCTTCAAACAGCTGGAAATTTTATGTAAACCGTTATTATAACTGAATCTTTTGAACACCACCGTTTCTGAAGATTTTGAGGTTTTGCTTTTCTTTCTACATTTACCTACTGTTGTTACTTCATCAGGACTTAGAAAAGATAGGAAAGAAAGGTTTTTGTACTGTCTTTTCACTGACAGAGAGTGAGGAAATGGGAACAGGGTAGTGACAGTTTTCTGTGTAGTTACAGAGCCCACTCTGTCATCTGTGCTTGGTGGCAAATCTGCTAAGGAATTTCTACAATAAAAAATATGCTTTGTCTTAGCTTAAAATTCTTTCAACTAGAGAATTGCAACAGAACTATAAAAAAACAGTTTTATTGACATGACACATTTCCTAAGACAGGCCATTAATCATCCCATGTTATTGTATCAAAATTATACTTAATGTTTGAAATCATGCAGAATCCTAATGATACAGCTATCAGAAGGAAAAATGTAACACTGAATCTACCTAAGTGGTGCTTCCACTGTGGCTGAGTTGCATTTTCAGACTACTGCTTTTCAGCTGGATTTCTGCTGGTTTCTGTGTATTTTTATTCCTTAAAGTATTGTTTATAAAAATGGAGGAGGTCAGCAGTGTCATTCTTATAACCTGACAGCCTACTCAGAAAGAACTGCCTGGATGTAAAACCTTGCTCTGTCCTTTTCTCTGGAGTTTTCTCTCAAAACATATGCATAAACATACCCTGGATGATAATACTGGGCATATGTTTCAGCCCCAAGCAACACTGATTACTATGGTTCTACACCAACATAACTTAATGAGGCTACAGGTTTTACTACAGTTTTCCAGATAATAACGTGCTCATTTACATGTCACTGGGGAAAGGATTCATTTTAACTTTACAATGTACAGAAATTTTAGGAATCTTAAATAACCAAAATTATTTCTGTGTGATTACCTTTATGCATACCTACTTCTTTTATTGGTCATGACTGTTTCCCCAGCAACCTTTCTTGGCAAAATAAACAAATAACTATTTTTAGCATTTTAAAGAGGAGATGGGGAGTAAAACAACGCTCTGCATAAAATGGATGTTCTGAGATAAGAAAGTTGTCATTGACACAGAACGGAGATTAGTACAGTGCAGACCCCAACCATTAGTCATAGGAGTGAAGCCTGCAGCCAATGTAGCCAATGTCTTATAAATCTACCTTCACATCTCCCCAAAATGACACAACTGTAGTACTGACACTTGTGAAATGCTGTTTAAGTATGCTAAGGCTTGACATTCATGTTAAGGTGTGGTTCTGCTTATTCATATTGTTGTAGATTCATACTGAGCTTGGATTTAACTTGCTGCACTTAACATAGCCCTGCAGAGTTTTGGTCCTCCTGTGTCCAATGTTCCAGGTTAAATCCTGTATCTATCTGGTTCTATCTTCTTGTTCTGCTTGACTCCCCATCTTGCTGAAGGCAAACTACAACTGGCAGACATGGGACCAATGGTCATGCATGCTGGACTTTTCCCTTAGATTTCAAATATTTTGTCATGAAAATAGTTCTATGGCAAGTGTGATGTTAGGCAGCTGTTTAACACAACCATCTAAACCAATTGTGAATCCCACAGCACCGCCACCATCATTTTCACGCTGCCTTAACTCAGTTCAGAATTGAACGAAGATTATAACCAGTACTACAATACTACAGTAGCAACCAGAAAGTGACAAAAGAAATGTGACAGAGATGAGAAATTAGGTATGTTAGAAAAAAAAAGAGAAAACAAACTGCACTAAAGCTCATTTTCCTTCCGTATTAATAATTTGGACTGTCAATCCACTGTGTCTTTGCAAACTAGTTTAGAAATGCATTTGTTCTCATACTTCTTTCAGGTTTAATAAAAAAATAAAAATAAAAATAAAACAACTTAAATGAATAACAGTCGCTTTTGCTGTCTTATAATAGATTGATGGCATTAAGGTTTCCAAAAGGAAATTCAATTTGAATAAATTTGAATTCTCAGTGAAGTGTCAATCCCACAGAAATTCTCAAATTTATTCTAAAGTCTTATTGAACTTTTTTCTTTCAAAATATTTTGAAACAATCCCCTCCAAATCCCTATTAACAAATAAGTTTAGGGAAAAACATTATTTTTTTCATAGTATTTCATGCCCTCAAGAGTTCTTTTCCAGTACCATATCAAAAGAATATATATCTGTATTGCCATTGCCAGCATTGAAGCAAAAACACAAAACATTTGCTTATGTTGATATTTCAGCTGAGGTTTGTAAGCTCAAATAATTAGCTGAGGGTTTTCTTGTGTTCTTCTACCACTTCTTTTGTCTATCTGTCATAATGATTTCATTAAAACAGACACAGATGATCATTTCACTGAATTTCTGACACGTTAATATACTCCTTATAAAGCTGTAATTGCAGGTTGAATTTGGTTTTGATTCAGTATCCAATCCATTTACTGTTTACAAAACAGAAAAACTAGCAGGTGCAATGAATGGTGAGAAGCTTGAACAAAATAACTTGAAAAAGCATTTTTTGGATTTCTACCCTTCCATGATCTACTGTCCTTTAAGTCAGTAGTTAAAATGAATTCATAAGATTCAGGTGTTCGAAGGAATGTATGGTATCTTCATTCTGTGATTTAACAAGAAAAATGGAGGTCATTGCAGATACAGAGAGCTCAGTTGGTCACTAACAGTAGAAGTTGTAGATCCCAGTTGGTCATTAGAAGTAAAAACTGTACACCCTTCTGAGCAGCCACTGCAAGTCAAAACAAGGTGTTATAAAAAAAAAAAAAAAAAAAAAAGGATTTTTAAAAAAGAAAAAAGGACCACTACTAAAATCACAGAAATGTAGAATCATAGAATGGATAGGTTTCTCAAAAAAAAGGTGATGAGCAGTAATGCTTCTCTCAGCATTCCTCTGAAAAACTGAAGTAAATAGAAAACAATGAAAAAATGACTATAGATGAGAAATTCTTCCTCCAGTACACATCATTCAGAACGATGGTTAACTAGGAGAATCTCCAAAATTAATGGTGAATTTTGCTACTTTTAAGTGGAGATAATATAACTATTACTTACTAACTCTTATCAACTTATATCATGAATAAGGCTAGCTGAAGACATTTGACTATAATATAAGGGTGCATTAACAATTACCTAGGAAATTAGATGGCTCCTGATGAACCGCAAATAGTCACTCCTGGTAAGACACCCGTATACTGTATCATCACAGAGTTTGAAATAAGGTAAAAATCAATGATTCACATTCAAATATATTCTCCGAAAAGAAAATGAGGACAAGTTAGAGGCACTGTTACTAAGAGATTTTTGCTGTAAGGAGAAAAAAACCCAGACAATCTTGAATGTGCTGTAGAAAATACAAAATACAAAAGAATATTATTGCTCCTAAAATCTCTGTCAACATTACCCAAGTGATATCAAAGGTTAAACACTCGTAGATTTTTAACTCATAAATCATTATTATAAATCAGAGATGTCCAGCAGCATTAAGTAAGTCATTTAAATGTCAAAATCATTTGTCAAGAAATTATTGTCACAATCACCATCTGTGGCTTTTAAGGGGAATTAAAAAACAAAAAACTTGACTTGTTATCAATCACATCAAACCTCTGTATTTTTCATGTTTCAGTGAAAATAAATATTATGGCCAACTTATGTAATTTATATACTTGGAAGTGCATGAACCAAACTTGCTTTATAACTGCTTTACCTAGTTAGTCGTATACCATTGATATTTGCAAGTGAACTCCTTTTCTTATAAATGGAGTGCAAGTGAAATCAGTATGAGTAGGCATGTTCAGTTTTGCCTTTTTCTGCTCAAATCTATACTTGTTATAGAAAGAGCAAAGAATGTATTTCAAAATCATCACTGCATGTTTAATGGTATGTCCTGTAAAAATCCAGTGTTAAAAAAACTAAGACCTTGGACAAACAATTAGCTTCTGTAGAAAATACTAACATGAAGAAGGAATATAGGCAACATCTGACCAAGCATTAACTTAGATTTTCACAAGCAGATAATACTTGATCTACCCTATCCTCTTCTGAGACAAAGTTATTCTTTCAAAAATGTTAATAAATATGATCTGGCAGGGAACGTTTACATGATTACAGCAGAATGTCTCATTTGGACTCAGCAGTTCTGGTCTTTTCTCACTGAAAACAGTTAATATCCCATGGATGTGCAATCTGAGTCCTCCGAAGCAGGAAGAGCAGGTATGCCAGTTCTCAACTACAAACAGAAACTTAGAAAAGACGCAAAGAAAAAAGCCAATTTCTCAGGTTTTGCACAAGTATACAATTGGCGCATATATTTAAAATTTAAGTGCAGTAACATGGCATTGACATTTGACGTTCTAATTTAGGTGACAAACATACTTGTTAGGTGACAATTGAGCTGTACCTGAACAGAAGTCTTTTAGATGTTTTTATGCACAAGTCATTCCATTCTTCATCATCAGATATGTGCTATTTTTAATGTATATATTACATATCTAGTGACACTGACCAAGTTACAGTTAGTAACAAATCATATTTTTGATGTTAGAATTGTGAATACTGTAGAAATATTTACTGTAGTGTTACTTTCTCTCCATATTGTTGTGATTTACTCTGCTTTTTTTTTTTTTTCCCAAGAAAATCTCTTAGCGTAAATGTAAGCAATTTTACACCATACTTATGTCATGTTTTGTTGAATCTCCATCAAGATGGTAGTGCCCTGCAGCACCTGGAAATGTGCACTGATCTTCTGCAACACTGGTTTCATCTCTTCAAGACAAAAATTGATTTTTCTCAAACTGGCATGTAAAGGTACAAAGTGTACTCAGTGATCCGTAGCTCAAGTGAGTGCAACAAGCCCAGCCTTGGTAGTTGAAGAAGCAGTGAGTTTTTAAGGCTCTGTAAGAAACAGTGCAAGGGGAAAAAAAAAAAAAAAAGTCAGTAGTGAAGAATTTATCTTGTAAAATGCTGGGCAGTCAAGTTGTACTACTGCTGCTGCAGGCTATTGTCAAAGTTGCTAAGTAAATAGTAGAAACAGTTTTGTTTAATTGGAAAGAACCGGGATACCATGGTGATGTGCTTTTTATAGCACACAACATAAACAGACAAAAAAAAAACCTCTGAAATTTGGATTTCATCACTGCATTGTCTTATTCTATAGTTTACTGTGAGAGTCTCACATCCTCCCTTTTGCACACTGACACAGGAGGAGGAGCACTGGAGTTTCTCCTTGCTCTTCCCTTATTGGTTCAATATTGGTTCTTCTTATTGGTTCAATACCGTATGGAAGACCCAAGTTTACCAAAGGGAAAGCAAGAAATTCTTTTGGGGGAAAATTAAGGTCATTCTTAAGAACATAAGAAAACTGAAAAAACAGAACACAACTTTGAAGACCCATACGACTCCGACTCCAAATTTGTGTTGCACTGACAAATGACAGGGAAAAGAATTGGGCTTCAGTAAGACACAAAGTTTAAATCAGCCATGATTTTCTTTTTTTAAAAAAATAATGATAGGAACATTTTATATAAAATATTGTAATTGTATCTTCTGCATGCTATAACTTACCTTTTAAAATAAAGCAACTTCTGATCATCACAATTACAATATAACCACTGAAAAAATAGCTCCAGTTGTAGATAGTGTTTTGAGAGTGCTCCAGGTAATAACATCGACAGTTTCCTAACTCTATTCACAGAACATATTAACCAGGATTAAATTTCTTTATCCAATACTCTCTCTGATAGTGTTTAGCACAGCATCCAATTCAGACCGCAGCCCTTAGAGGAAGTTTATACAAGAAACTGCATTGACATATCAATGAATTCTGTCACTGTCCCCTGGTACAAAGCAAAGACTGAATTGTCACTAAGCGATTTGAAATATTGCTTTGAAAAAGGACCTATCATAACAATAACATAGCCAGATGTTTCTTTATCTCAAATTCAGAGTTATTAATAGACTGCTTCATCCTTTCAAAAAAGAGAGCTGGTAACACAGCCTAACCCTTAATTTATGATTCGTTAGGTCTAGTTCTTAATGTGATTAATGACAAATCACTACTTAAAGCATGGAACATTCATCAGCAGAACTGTATGCCCTTAAAACAGGTGTTAAGGGATTTGAGAACTTTAGAATGCAAAGTTCTCTTGTTTCTATCAGTCTAAAATGAGAAATAGCCAAAGAACTAGAGACATTACAATCTTGAAATGGGAATTAACTTCTGTTTATTTATTTGATCTTTTTTTTTTTTTTTCCATTATAGTTTTAAGGCTTCTTACAGCAATCCTTAAGAAAATAGATAAGGTCAAGAGTAAGGAATTACATATCAAAATTTGCCAGAGCAGAATGTCAGACAAGTGGAAAATAGAATCTTTCCTGAAGTTTGGAACTTGGTTTTGGCAAAGATTTGGCCATTTTCAAGGAGAAAATATTTAGAATCTTAATTACTGGGAGAAGAAAAGAAGACAGTTTTAAAGAGAGAAAAGGTAGAATATGACTATATACAACAGTCACCTAGTGTACTTTTTGTGAACAGTACAATAATGTCCCTGGCTTCTTAATATTTCTGAAATTGAAGTTTGAAAAATGAGTTCCTCAAATGAATAATTTACTGCAGGAAAAAAGTGTCCACAGACAGTAGTGAAAAAACTGAGAAGTAAGTAAACCAGATGAACCAAAAATCCTGAGGACAAAGATTCTCAAAATTCTGAAAGACGTTTTGAAAAAGACTAAAAAAGATTGAGGTGGTAACTGTCCTTTTGTAAAGGGTTAAGAAATGTATGAAAGTAGTTCATAGAATGGCCTGGGTTGAAAAGGACCACTATAATCATCTAGTTTCAACCCTCCTGCAATGTGCAGGGTTGCCAACCGTCAGACCAGGCTGCTCAGAGCCACATCCAGCCTGGTCTTGAATGCCTCCAGGGATGGGGCATCCACAACCTCCCTGGGCAACCTGTTCCAGTGCCTCACCACCCTCTGTGAGAAATACTTCCTCCTAACATCTAGCCTGAATCTCCCCCATCTCATCTTAAAACCATTCCCACTTTTTGTTAATTAGAAATAATTAAAATCAATTGTAACTTTTTTTTTTTTTTACTAACACCTTTGCATCTCAGAACATTTTTTATCAAGTATCATATTTTAGTGCTGATCTTTCAAGCTTTATCAGCAGTCTTCTTTTTTTTTTTTTTTTCTGCTTAGACTGTTCAGATATTATTTTTAATTCCTGCTCTTCCCTAACCTTGTTATTTCTTCTTTTTCTTTTTTTCACATATAATGTAAATTCTCCGGAGTAAAAACATTTTTCTTCATTATAGTTCTGCAAAGAGTCTTTAAAAAAGGGAAATAGGGAAAATAAAATGCATAACCAAGCCATAATCTACACTTGGAGGGTAAATGATAGCATACAAATAAATGAAGAGATATGTCTCTTGCATTTATATTCTATCAGAAAGAGATGAATAATAGATATTAAACATTGATTTTGTTAATTAAAAAAAGAAAAACAAAGCAGAGGAAAATCCTGTTGATAAACAAATCTTTAAAAACAATTGCAACACAATCTGTTGCAGTTATTATCAGAAAAATCTGGTCTGCCTTTGAAAACAGTGTACTAAGTGAAGGAGGGAAAGACAGAAGGAAAGACAAAAGACAAAAGCAGTCTGTCAAAAGAAGGCTTGTAAATTGTGCAGTGCTTTGGTGCCTTGATCACTGCAGGAGACCTGAAATGGATGCTGGAATTAGGCAGAAGTTGCAAAATTTGACCTCAAAGAAATAATTTTCATGAGTCTGCTTTATTCAGAATTGGTCAGCATCAAAACATACACTTATTCTAGAATTCAGGCTTTTTTAAAATTATCAAGGAGCTGGTAAAGAAGTGTCAAATACTAATAATTACAGTCTGAAGATTCTCATCTCAGCCATTGTTTCAATTCAGATCATGCTAGGAGCTGGCGTCTGTCTGCCCTCTAGGAAGATCCAAGGCTGGGAACACAGAAGTAGTTCAGAACTGTTCTCCTTTCATCTTACTTAAATTGGTCTCCTGATCAGATAAGGGTCTTGATCTCCAGACACAGTCAGTCTTCCTTGTAAAACAAAGATCATCACTTCTGATATATTTGCCATTTCATTCAGCATAACACAAACTGCTTTCTGAACACTGGTGAAAACCAAGACTTTGGCCATCGTCTCACAAGTGTCAAAATGTTTTTCTCAAACGTTTAAGAAAAGTTTGAGTCTCTGAATTCCTGACAAAGTTCTACTCAATGAAAAAACTCTGGAATTTTTAAATAATGAAATAATGATAATGGATGTAAAAAGAAAGATTCTGAAGTCCGTGTATACATCTACAGGTACATCTGCATTGTCTTTGTGGACTGTGCCAGACACGGATCCCCTGAACTCTTAGCCAGTTCATATGGTGAAAATCATGCTAGAGGCTACCTTATTAGAAACTTCATATTTGATTTTGAGTATTTAACATTTTATTTCAATTTCTGAATTATTAGTCTACTTCAGTACTATATGTAAACAGAACAAATCAGGATTGTTTTTTTAACTGAAATAAAATGGAGTCATTCAAGAGAAGCAGCATCAGAAATTATATTTCACTGGTTGATCATATGTTTTAAGGAACACTTTCCTTCCCACACAAAGACAGAGCTGAAGGTGTACCTGTCTGTTGGAGAAGTTGGCTTACCTGCTGAGTTTTCCAGCTTCACTGACTAGAACACAAAATCTGTTGCTTTTCCAGTTCTTAGAACTGGAGGCTCAAAAAAAGCTTTTCTAAAAGATGAACTCTGGATTTTGTCCAACTGCATTTAAAAAACAAACTAATAAATAAACAATTTTAGCAGAATGACGTCTCTCTATTTCATGATTAACACTGTCTTTCTGGACCACATCAGCCACAGAACAGCACTGTTACAATACATAATTCATTTTGCTTGGAAAAAAATCAGACTTTAGAACAGGCTGACAAAAAATAAGTGACTGCTTTTCTGTTTTGTTTGGTTGCTTATTTGGTTTGTTGTTGTTGTTGGTTTTGTTTGTTTGTTTACTCCAAGCTTATCGCTCAGTTTTCAACTATTGAAGCAGTCATACTCGTGGACAGAAGAGCAATTAGTGCAACAGAAGTTAGGAATTTGCATATGATAAAGAGTGACATTTATCATTCATCATTTTCATACAAACTTCTGGCAGTAGAATTTGGGTTTACTTTTGCTTGACTAATTAATTGTTTTTTATAGTTTTTAATTTGCCCTGATCAACTTCTGACCAATATTCTATTTTAAAAGTAGTCAGCGACTTTGGTTCTAATTTCTGTTTCAAAGCAATCAGATTTATTTGCCCTTTTTTTATGTGATTGCTTCTTCAATTACTGACTGTCTGGTCAAGTGTTTCTCTGATGCTAAATGGTAGACACAGCATTGTTTCAGCTTGTTAAACATCTGTGCCATGAAAAGATATTGCCTGGGAAATGCATTAGGCATGAATCAGTTTTATAACTCCATTTAAAACAAATATGAAATAAATCAAATTATTGTTTAATATACTTAATTATCTTTTTATGTGACTCAAGTCACATAGCATATGTCTCATAAAAAGAACTTGGTTTGGTCCTCTGAGCATGTCATGTGTATGCTAATGATGAGAGATGGCACAACGCATTCTTGCTAGAGTCAGAATCCACTGTAAAAAAAAAGGTGTTCCTAAATACAATTCTACACTGAAAAATATGTTCATACAGGGATGCTTAGACTTTAAAAGGTACAATAATTAGAAAATCCTTTGTCTGAATACAGTTGATAATACATTTTACTGATGAATGTTTACCAGAAAACCATTAGGTTGGAAGCAAAATCTGTATCTCATGTAGTCCAGAAACATCTCTGCCCAAATGAAAGTCAACCAGAGCAGGTTGCTCAGTCCCTGGTCCAGACTGTTTGTGATTATCTGCAGATATTTCACAACACAGTTGAGGGGGTTTGAAAAAAAAACTTATTTGACTATCCTAACTGTAAAAAGGTCTTTTTTCTTATGTTCCACTTGGACGTTTTATATCAAAATTTGTGCCATTTACTTCTCAGCTTGTCCCTGGGCATCACTGACATGTGATTTTTCAATCACAGGTTTTCAAATCAAAGTTTTCAAAGGGACTCGTTTCTAATAGTAGTCTATACAGGGAAAAATTCTAAAGATATATAAAAAAGTAGATGTAACTCTTAAAGTAAAAAAAAAAAAAAAAAAAAAAAAAAGTAGAAAATAATGAGGTATAAACCATTCTTTTCGTGGCCAAATGCCACAGAGATCAGCAAAATGCTGTCATAGAAATACACTCTTCATCATTAAAATCTATATAATGGGTATCGCTAGCTATATATATTTTTACTTTGCCTGCATATACATACACTTAGAATGTATAACAATTTGCATATCCACACAAGTAATCTGTTCAATTTTGCAACATTTGCATTTACTAAGCTCTCAATTTTTAACAAGCCTGATACAAGAAACCTGTTAAACGTCTACAATATGTTCATCTCTCACAGTGCGTAATAAAGTCAAACATACTCTCACAGATACTTTGTTACAAAAATACTGTCAAGGAAATGAAATCTTTGAAGGAGTGAACCCATCTGAAGGTGGTGATTGAAAGCATTTTCACATCTCAGGAAAGGAGTATTTTAACTTTGATTGTAACAGAAATCCTGTTTGGCCTTCATGTGTGCTGGCTAACACCTTTGATACAGCTTCTTTAAGCAGAAGAATGAACTTTTGCCATTAGTTCTACTGAAAAATAGGATTAATACATTGTACTCACAGGTTGTTGTACTCAAATGATAATTTTTGCCTTGTTATTTCTATTACCAATAACTAGCTCTATCAAACTCATCCTCTTGTGAGAGTCCAGTGCTAAACCTGCTCATACGCAAAATATACATAGATATATTTATATCTATATATAATATAATTATAGTATAATTTATAATATATATATTATATTATATTATAATATATGTATAATTATAGTATAATTGTACTACATTCTGTAAATCAAAAACTTGTCTGTAGTTTCCTAAAGAGTATTTTCCATTCCAAGTTAAGTTGATGCTTCTCTGTCCATATTTGCTATACAAGTTAATTTTAGTTTGTTAAAGAATTAAACAGCTGGGTTGCTTGTTTAGCTTTTATTAGTTCTTTTTTTTTTTCCCCAAATGATACCCCTGCTGAGCTATTTGTGAATGTTAGGATTATGCTTTGATTTTGTCCACATACCTGATAATCTGATTAGGAAATGTCATTTATTTTGACTGTACATGTATCTGATCTGAATGGCATTTTACTGTAAAAAATGGACTATTGGGCAGAACAAAACAAGCAAATTAAAAATATCACTGGGCCCTTAACAGTCTCTTAACTATTTTTGACTTAAGGACAATATTTTAAAGTTAATAAGGAAAGGAAAACATTCCTGAATATTTTAAATAAATTTTCAACAAACAGATGAAGACAGGCAGAACTTTCAAAACAGTACTCTGCTAGAGGAATGATGGGTCAGGAAGAAAATTAATTAAAGAAATATTTTTTTCCCACTTTCTGACTTTTATTTCTGTGAGTCTTTTCAGAGTTCTACACTGCCAGTCCAGCAATCAGCACTTAAATCCAATGTGTTATTTCCTAACTTAACTACAGAATGTCACTTTAATCTCTGGGGAATATTATTGCCTAGGAAGCCTGAAGTGGTAAGGGGGAGAAAGAAAACAAGAAAACCACTTCTAATTACTGTGATATCAATTTGGCAACTGACTGCAAGCATCAAAAATCTATCCTTATTTATTACAGCAGAGTAGAACCATAAAAGTCTCTTGACTTCTTGCTCCACCGCTCTGTCTGGTCCCTGAGAATACCAGTTTCACTAAACAGGATTTCTAAACCCCACACAAGTAGGGGAGGTAATAAAGGCCTTACCATAATTTAACGAAAACAGGTCACAGAGTTCTGTTTAGCCAATTCTAATATTTCTGAAAACTGTATTTTGATGAGGTTTCTGCGCTTTGATTTCTTTTCTATGCATTCCTACTAAAGACAATGAAGTAAGATACTGACTGAATGCTAACTCATACTGCATACTTCAAGATGTTTGGGTTTTGTGAACGTTAGAAACCTGCCTATATTTACCACCTGCTAACAGGATGGAAAGGGAAATAAAATGCTTGCTGAGGAACTTACTGATATTTTCCCCCTTCTTTGCCACTTTCCTCTGCCTTTCTTCGAACATACTGCAAAGCAGCTCTTTCAACTTGTCACTTTTTCCCTTTACTTCCATACATTGAGAGAAGACGGAAAAAAAACACAACAGAGATTTCTTAGTCTAATGCTGTATAGGTGACAAAATGTTTCCTTTGCCTCTACTTTGGGGACAACTTCGAGATGTTTCATAGCTGCTTGACAAATCCACAACTCCTCCTGCCCAAATCCTGGCTGAATTTCAATCTCGTAATTAAATTCCACCCACTTAAACTTCTCCCTTAAGTTTGAGTGGGATAATGCCTGCCACTTTCACAGCTCTGCTATTTTGTATATAAACTCCCAGTGATACTTAAGATGGCAGGCAGGACTCAGTTTCACTGCCATAGGAAACACTGGATGTGATGTACCAATTGCTCAGTAAAGCCAATGAAACTATTTCTACAGATTGAGGCCAATTGCCAACCAGTTACCATTCTGCCTGTGGCAGCACTGATGCTCTGCTCCGTTGGATTCAAACTGCTATAGAATGAAAATCTCTTGATACAGAAGCATAAGCCAATGTCCAATATAAATATTTTTCATAACATACAACCATTTTGAAAACAATTGAATGGTGCCATTTTTATTTGGTGAAGAATTTAACATTTCTAAAACAATGTGTTCCAGGCATGAGAAATATCAGTTACTGGTGGACTCTGCTTTGGAGGTCCTAGAGTGAAATATTTTTGAATAGGAGGTGTGACACATACTGTAGAAGCTCTAGGCTTTCCTTTCCTTATAAATTGCTATTCATCCTGTGATCAAAATACTTATTTGTATTTGAAAAGTACTACAAAACCTTTGCAGTGCTCTAACTCCTGGACACTAGATGCCTATAGGAAGAGTAATTGTTGGCTGGTTTAGACTGTAGAAGGTCTGACACATGCAAGATAAAGGCAATCATGATTACTCCAATATGATCTTGAAAGTTTAAAAAAGACAGCAAGAAAAGTGAAATAATTCCACATCTCTCCTGTACAGATTTCAATTAATTATTTTCACTTACCTCTTTGCAGAACCAGGTATTCAACATTTTCTTTGGTCTGCTTTTGGTCTGTTATATTCACCAGAGTTAAGTTCGAGGTGTTTACTAATAAGCTGATAGAGGGATTTTGTCAGTAAATTGTTTTGGTTGCTCAGCAATTACCAGTCTGTTGTGACGTATTTTCACACAGAACACATCTGTTTGCCTGCTGAGGAGAAAGAATGAAAGAAGAGAAAAAAAAACTGTTGTGGACATAGTGACATCCATTGTGAATTTTACTAAGTGACTTCAGAGTTGGTGTGAATTTATGTGGCATTCATGTTCTTCTAAAAACGCTGTGAGAGACATGATGGCTAAACACAGCATGCACCCAAATGCTGTGGGCCAAGTGCCAAAGGGCACTTGGCCCTTTGTATCAGTGGTATCCTCTCAGGCAAGCAGTCTGAAACATGCTGAGTATATGGCTGGCTTGATCTGATGGCTAACAACATGAACCTGGGAGCCAGAAAAGCCAGACTTAATTTGGTTTCTCGTCTACCAACTGTGATGCCCTGGGGAAAGTCATTCACCTTCACTGAGAAACTACTGATCCTCCAGTAAAGGTTTTCCAAAACAGATTGAAGCTCTGCAAGTTTACAGAAGGTAGACAAGCTTTTGTCTTCTACTCAGAACCTGTAAACTGACAATTTTTGGCTAACTTCTGCATTATGCACTTTAAAGAATGAACAAAATGCAGTCATTTTTTGGTGTGTGGACAGTTATCTTTATCTTGCAAAAGCATAGATTGCCAAATTTCAACCCTGGGGACAGTTTATCAATGGGAGGCCAACAGCTCAAGGACAATTACAATATTTATCAAAGTTCACAAAGTACATCCCATACAAAATTGCATTTACACTCAGTAGTTAGAAGATATATGCTATTATATAAACCAAGGATTTTGTTTTTTTTTCATTCAGCTGAAATTGGAATTTGTGAGTAGACATTCTCCTGTTGCCTTTTTTTGCAGTTTCTCTGCAACTGTTCCCTTTGGCAGGATAGGCAACAATGCTACTGAACATCCTAAAGCATTTGAGCTCACTTGTTGTTCAATTATTAATAATATTTGCATCTGTTCTACCTAATAATCTCTGATCATCTTTTTTATTGCTAATGTTCTACTTTTCCTTTTGAATTACTGCAGATGTTTGCTGATTAAAACCATACAGCAGCTGCCTTTTAAACAAGCTACAGATTTATCAGAAAATGCATTGGACATCAGAGGAAAATTTCACTAGCAGCAGGTTTTTCAGATGATGAAGAGACAAAATGCTAAGAAAACCTAATTTACTTTTTGTGTGAAGTAGAAGGGTTATATTCCTCTGGGTCTTTATTCCTGTGCATGCCACTTTGCAAATGAAACGCACTGTGAGTACTGTATGAAAAAAGTATCATGAATACTAAGTTGGCCTTGAGTTACATGGGAATACAAAATGCATTGGTTCTAGCTAAAATTGATTTTGCCTTAGAAATAAGTATTGGATTCACTTTCTCTTCATCCCCCAAAACACTTAGATGGAAAACATCATGGTAGCTACTGTATATTAAAGTGATAAATGCATTTATGCAATCAAGAAATTCAGCAATCTTGTTAGCAGTTCTGGTAAAATCTATTGTCACTGTTTCATTGCAAAGGGATACAGTCTCCAGAATATGTTCAGAGTTCATCAGTGTTGATTCACAAAAGGGACAATGCCTTTTCTTTCCTCCCTGTATTAAAAAAAATATTTTAAGAAAGTTTTTCTTTTTTTCCTTTTTAAAAGATTTTTTTTCTTTTTCTTTTTTTTTTTTTTTTTTACAGATTTTCAAGGTTTCCACACGGGCTTATTTACAGTTTGTGCATAACTGAAATGTACAACAATTTTCTGCTATATTTTAAGGTATTTGTGGCTGTTTAAAGAACAGTTATTGACGGTATCAATTCCTGTCACCTGAAAAGGGCAGAGTTGACCAATCTAGGGCTGTAAAAGTTTAAATGTCTTCCCAACATCAATTTTACCCCTTATTGGCTCATTTTCACAAAATAAAGTACAAAAGATATCATTAGATTGACATTACTAATCAACTGTAATTTTATGAAAGAATACATTTAAACAAAATATAACATTCTTTGCTCCTTTTTTGTTATATTCTACTGATATACAAATACCTGCAGTATAGACAGAACATTTTGCCAAGGCACTTTGTCACAACATCAAATCACTTTACCATCTGACTTGACAATAAATCTGACTCTGCAGCACCAGGTAGCAGATCAGAAACACTCTAGTAGGTTCATACTATCTCACGCAGTTCCTTCAAAATTGTTTGAAACATTTGACTAATTGCTTCACACCAGCAGGCTTTTTTCCTTTGCTGATGCCTATAAAAGTAAGTTTGGTATAAATATAAGAATATACACTTGTATTTGTGGGTATTCCAATAACAAATAGATCTGGCATAATTACAATGAAAACAGCCTGAATTAGGAAGAAAACAAGGAAAAAAAAGTACTTCTGCTAGGTAAATCTTTCTAACATTTTCATTTCTTAAACATTCAGACTCTAAGGCAGAGAAAACAACCGTGGAACTTAAGACAAATTTAAAAAGATACCAAAAAAACCCCACCTTGTTCCTTTAATGAACAAGGGAGAATAAAAGTCATATACAAACCAATCTGAATGGAAAGATCTTTAGTTAAGATTTTGTGCAGACATAGGTGACTCATCATACCTTCTGAGATAGGAAAACCTGCAGAAATGGACCCTGAACTGAGAATAATGATCACCGCAGCTACTTTGAATGCAAAGAGGTAAATGGATCAATAGTCACCAGATTTCAACAGATTGGCAAACAGATGCCAAAGATACATCTGTCAGATCACAGAGGTCTTGAGCAGGCCAAACAGAGAAGATGTGTAGCCTTACATTTCAGGTTTGGACTGTATGCTGTTAATAAAAGCTGTTTTGATTCAGATTTGCTGAACAGCTAGGTATGACTTGTGAAATACAACATATTGAAAAATCAAATGAAAAAATATAAGGCATTGGAAGTGAGCTAAAAATGAACTTATAAGATGCAAACTGAAAAAGAGTTGTGTATGAAACTAGGACATAAAACTTGGAAAGAACATTCTCCAGACCAAAAAAGCTCCTACAAACTGCCAAGTACTGCAGATAGGAAACACCCACTGTGTTGGTGAACACAGCGTACTCTGGTTCTAGCACACTGATGGCACTGGTATGCAATAACACAGCAGGTGCTGCGCAGTGAAGGAATTAAATGTTGTAAGAGTTTTCCCTCAGTAGAATCTGTCATTTCTCTGCCTCCCAGCTGTTATCCTCTTTCACTGTGGATGTTGGAAGACTGCACAATCTGGTTAGAAGTATGGCAAAAGTCATCTTTTTCTTTTTTTTTTTGTCATTCCTATTCTGTGCTCGCTGTGAGAGTTCTGAAAATTCATTGATAACGTCTCTACTGTGCTGTATAAATTGCAGATATTTGCTTTACCAGATTAACTAATATTTTCTTAGATTTGCATGCAAACTGTTGTGAAATGAGGATACCCTTCTGTTCAAATTAATATTTCAATACTAAGCAGAAACATATGAATTTTTGTACTGTACCACACCACACTTTTTACTACAGCTTTCATTTACCTTATTAGCTGATCATACTACAGCTAATAACTATAACAAAACACTTATTCATTTCTCTGTCCTCTTGGCATACTTTTATGTGAAATGTCACATTTTGCATATACCTTCCAACATCTCTTAGAGCTGAATTCTGAACTTCAGAACTTGGTGCCTTATGAAATGTCATTCTTTAGGGTTGAATACATACCAGTAAAAGCCAGTTGCTTCTTTTTCTTACTCTTAAAGTGTGCTTTAAGAACTGTGCTTTAAGTGAATAGTATTTTGTTAAAATTGGAAATCACATCTAGACTTTTCAGTAATTTATAGGTCTGATTACTGAAGAGTATTCCCCTGACCCAGCCTGACCTCCAACAGTCCAGTGTTTTATGCTTCTGCCTTTTTGCAACATATTCAAATATAAAAAAAATGTGTTGTTTTAGGAGATAGAGTATTATCATTCCATTTTTTATTATTATGCAAAAATACCTTACTGAGGTTGTATTTAAAGAATCCAAAATTTCTCGCTCTATGTGGACCTTTAAATTCAGGGAAGGTGGCACTGCTGAAGTTAATTACATTAGCAGCCAGAATTTGAAAAAGATTCTGTCAGATACTGTCAGGCATTTATCTTATCAGCGGTAGATTTCATACATTCCTAATGAAATAAGAGCAGAAGATATTCCTTCCTTACAAGCAGCAGGAAACAATATACAACATTTTTTTCAATAGCCTTCATTTATCTTTTTGTTTCATTTAAAGCTGTTGTGATCACTCCATTTCCTCAGCACAGAGAAACCAGATAACCAAAAAAGCTTCATTTTTCACCCATCTTCCAGCCTCTTTTTCCTCTTTGTCACTTATTTATTTTTCTTACAGTTATGTGAAGTCTGAAATTGCACCAATTTCAAAAGTGAAAAACACTAAAAAATGTTTCTCCTTGAAAGTTTATCCTGCTACTACTGGCTTTTCTCCCTATCTACTAAAAGATGTATTTCAAGATATTTTTTCACCTAACTTTCAATAAAAGACAAATGGTACAAAAGTTCACTTACCTAGAACATTTGAAAAGCTATTTAGAGGAGAATTTTTTTAGTGAGCTTTCATGGTTTCATGTACTAACCTCTCCCAACTGATGTAAAAAACTAGAATTGATTATCATAATCATAATGTGACACTTCTACCCTTTATTAATTATGAAAGAATAAAAGTGGAGGTGAAAAATTGTGTGTACATGCATGTTTATTTCTTAATACGTAACAGCTATCTTCCTTACAACACTGTGTATTGAGTACATCTGTTTGAACTCTAGTTCCGTCAAGCTATAATTGAGGCAAAACATCCTTTACAAAGTCACTTCATCCTAAAAGTGATAAATTATAGAGGGACAGAAAAGCGGAATAAAGGCAGGAATAAACTGCTGTACATCAGTATCTATATATTTTCATAAGAGCAGCTCATGTAATACTAATATGGAATTCATAGCTAAATCTCAGATTTAAGAGAGGTCATATACCATGTGACAGATTTCCTGTAGAACAATCTTGATAATTTATTCAAGATAGTATCTACAAGGATATAACAATGGGGAAGGGGAGTAGAAACACAGAAAGCAAATTGGGAAAGATGCATTAAATTGTAATGTGCCTTTGTGCAGGAAACAGCAGGAAAACGTCATTAGTAGGAGTCAAAACTGAAAATGAGAGCTAAAATAGGTTAAAATAATATGGGAATCTGGTAAGATTCCATCACATTCATACGATAACTACAATGAAAAAAAGAGTGGAAGCAAAAAGCACTAAAGTTAGAAAATAAAATACAAAATCTAAAGAATAAAGTGAGCTATAACTCTGTGATTGAAGGGCACACAGCAGTAAGCACAAAAATGTCGAGAAAGCATAAAATAAATTTAGTATAAAAAGTCAGCATAGAAGTATAGAACTAATGGTCAGGAACTCAGACACAAAAAGACGAAAAAAGACTTTACACTGCTGATAATATTAATGAATAAAATATAACAGGAGAGAAATATTCAGTCAAACAAAAATGAGATCTAAAAAAAAAAAGGATCTAAAAAAAGGAATGAAGATAAAAATGCACTCTGTATAAATAAATGATAAATTAATAGTGATTAGATTACAGAACAGGAAACTGAAAAATAGTGTGATGGAAGAAGCAGATATAAACTACTGTACATTCACGGACAGAAATTCTTAGAATTGCAAAGAGTTACTGAAAATGAAACGCAGCAACCTCATCTGTGAAAAAAAAATAATCAAATCAGTTATTGAATGAGGAAAATGATGACATTGTATTTCTGTTGTACTTCATGCTGCCAAATAGTAAAATTAGCATTTATAATATAAACACCTAGGAGTTCTACATTTAAAAAAGGTAACAGAGACATACTAAATTTGCTACTGGTGTAGCTTATTGCTTAAAGGCATTTCTTTTAAATCCTTAAAAATTAGGGAAAAAAAAAACATTGAAAATCTTGGTCTAATTCACTGAATTACAGAAATATCTTCTAACTTCAGTAGAAACCAGGTTAGATGATCAGCAGAGTAGAGACTCATATTCCCATTAAGGTAAACTACTGATTAGTAAAAAATGTGATACCATTTCCTAAAAACGGCATGCACCTGAACACCATATCAAAAGATAAAATTTTGTAAGGCATTTCTAGAGGTGGAAAAGAAAGAATTCTGCATAGAAAAGTAACAGGGACATGGTTGTATATATGGAAAAGATGTCTGCCACAGTATACCAGCCTGGAAACTCCTTTTTATGCAGAGATTAATGAATGCTAAGCAGGATTTTAGGAATTCCTTGCAGGAAGGAATTCCTTCATATATTTGTCTTTCTATATTTGTGCAGGCTTGCCAACATGAGAAGTCATTTTTGCAATCACAGATGCCCTGGGTAAGAAAGATTATTTTGCAAGTCATATGAAGGACAAAGGTAGTGCTTGAGAAAGCATGGTTATCAGACCTTCTCATTTGGTCTGCTTATAAAGCATCAATTACAGGTGGTGTCATCTAAAATAGTGTGTCTCCATATTGCTTGCTTACAGTTTGAATTAGTATTAGAAGAAAATAAGAAAATAACAAAGGAACACCTTGTGTGCCTGCAGGGATTAGGTCAGTGTAATTGTTCAGTGTTTTCCTCTGAGACTGCTGGTGTCGGTGATACAAATTTTGTGTTCATCAACTCTTATCTAAATTACTCTTAGCACATTTGATATTCCTGGGGAAATAAAGCCCAGGTGCTCACACACTTATTATTTGAAGCTTTATAGAGATAAAAAGAAAACACCATGAAGTTAGAGATGAGAGACCAAATCAAAACTTCTATGGTTAAGCTCTCCATCCTTCTGAAAAATGTAGTTGAGTATTCTCAAATGTAATTAAATGCATAGCAGAACACGATCAAATCCTCTGGACAATAATGTTAGGGATAAGACAGGCAGCTCTTATTAGATAACAGGGTTTGAAGTACATGACTTTGTCTCATAGTGCACAAATTGTCAATAAGTATTTTCTGATCCTGACAGCTGTGGCCAGCTCATTTTGCTGTCCGCAACTGTGCAAACTGTTTCTGTGCTGCAGAGGAAGCGGAATAAGGAACAAACTTCAGGCAGCTGGTACAGAGCACTATGTGGGTAGGATAAGTGAACGATGCCCAGGAGAAATGTATGAGCTTGGATGACTATTAAAAGCTACCAATCCATTCTGTACTTTTTGTATGAAACTGAGGCCAGCTTTTACGAAAAAGCAATTAGATGCAAAAGAGCTGGCCATGCAGACAGTGTGAATATAAACATGGCCCACAAATACAGAACAGGGATGCTCAATGGCTGCATTTCCACTCAATTAGAAATTCTGGATCATTGTATTGGAATTTCTAGTGAAGTGGAATAATGTTTGAGTCTGGTTGGTCAACTGACTGTACAACCCTCTGGTCAACCTGGCAGCTGGGGAAACTGATGAATAGCAAGCTGGCCAGCATCCCGCCTTCTCAACTCCACCACAGTTTTCCATCTTTCTGGAAGAGAAATGAAAGGATATCAAGGCAATCCACTACTTGGCTTCTACTGAAAAGACCAATAATCATACATTTTCATAAAACATGCCAATGTAGAAAAAACCAATTGTGTGAAATTCATGTTCTCTGTTAGAAAATCGTATCCCCAGAAAAAAGAATCCGGAAACAAATTCCAGAATCATGAATCTCATTCTGTGAAATCTGCATTTACTGCTAGCAAATTGCTTCCCTAGAAACAACTCCAGGATAATTCTTACTTTCTTCTCCAGTTCTGTTTCATGTGTTGTGGCACAGTTGGAATTTGACTAAGAACTATTGTACATCTTATTCTAGATATTTTGCTCTCACAAATATTATATTATATTATATTATATTATATTATATTATATTATATTATATTATATTATATTATATTATATTATATTATATTATATTATATTATATTATATTATAATATAAT